>JAWWMK010051406.1:0-45556 GCA_035047105.1 Galeopsomyia nigrocyanea | reverse complement strand
CCCCCCCCCCCCCCCCCCCCCCCCCCCCCCCTCCCCTCAAGACAAATTTAATAACAAAACTCCAAGCCTTAATTATACTCTCAACAAGAGGAAAGCAAAATAAGTACAACAGGTATTATGCGCGAAAGTCCAGTTGCGAGCGCGCGCCCCCATAACGATTTTACTTTCTTGCAAGTTTTGTTGAAAAAAAAAACCGAGACCGCGGCAAACAATACGCAGACGCGATGCTCCTTTCATTGTCTTTTTCGCTCGACGATATCCTTGTTAAATTAGCATCGTGCAATTATTTTTGTCGGCAATTCTTTGTGAATTATTTATGGTTCGTTATGGAAACTGAGAATTTCGTGATGGAACTGGTAAATGAATTGCTACTAATGAAGCAGCTTCTATATTTTTGTACTTCATAATTTCATCATAGAATTGTGAATTCAATGTTTTAATAAGATTATAAATAATCTTCTTAAAACAATCTTATTAAATCAATTATTAATGCATTAATATACGACAAATTATATAGTTGTATTAAATGTACGGAAACTTTAGTTTCGTCAAAAATTCAAATAATAAATAATAATAATGATAAATTATATATTTTCTTGTCAAGAAAGAAAATAGATTAACTTAATTAAAACTATAAAATTGAAATGATTCCATCGAGGCAAAATAAAGTTTGCGAAGAGAGCAATTAGACTTTGCGACGAGAGGTAGCTTCGATTACATAATCAATTTATAAAAAAAAAAGAAAATAGCAGCAATATGACCAACAGGTGCGCGTGTCAAGAGCGATCGATTAATTCTTTTTCTCTCTCGTTTGCGTCCATTAGGTGCCGCCAGGGAACACGACGGTGGCGGGCAGCACGATGCAGGAGGACGAGCTCCGGCTGATCAAATTGGAACGCCAGCAGGAGTGCCTCGGGAAACTGGCCCTCAACTCCACTCCGCCACCAGGTTAGTCTCGCAATAAACGTTCTTTTTTTTTCTGCTCGCTGTTCGTTCTTGAATTTTTTTTTTTTTTGTATACCGAGTGGATGCGTTTTTTATTAAACCTAACAAGGAAAGAGTGTAATTAGATTCTGCTCTGCAGGCGTTGTTGTTTCGAAAAGGTACTCTCGAGTATTAAATAAGCTTATTGCCGTAAGGGTGAAAAAGATGAAAAAGTTCGAATGCTTGTTTGGAAAGTGCAAAGTAGATTCATTTTAATTAATCGCGAAACGTAACGAGAAGCAGACTTCGTTGAGATCGAAAAATAGATTGCAAAAATAATTGAATTTTTTTTTTATTTCACGCGAAAGTTTTCAACCAATCTATCGTCGTATATATACGCATACTTTTACGAAGAACTGTATTTTTCTAAAAGCAATATAAATTCTTAGGCAGAGTATTTGACTTCTTTTTAGAGTATAGCAGAGAGCCGCGGCTATAAAGTCTTTCAGACAAAGTGAGTGCTTTCTTGCTGAGAATTTCCTTTATAAAATTTTGCAAAGTCTTCCGCGAAACCAAGGTGACAAAGTAGTCTCTCTCTCTCTCTCTTACCAAAGTGGAGTGTAATCCTCCAGGAGGCATCAGCTCGTTGAGAATACCTTTTTTTTCTTTCTTTATTTACATTTTTCTTTGTCTGCGGTCGGAGAATTTCTCTCTCTGATGAACACTTGAAAAAGTATCGAGTTTTCGCGTAGTTAATGAAAAATTTCTAAAAATTTAACACCCACCTTTCTACGATTAATTCAATGTATAAAGTTAATGGAAATTTTATAATCATGTTCGTGATAAAGTGAAAATAGTTGATAAAACTCGAATCAAAACTTTGTTCTTTCAAAATTCAGAAGCACTATAACGAACCATCACGGAGTATCATACATCCCGCCAAACGAATAAGTATTTATGAGAGCATAATTCGGAAACAAGAGGTAAGCGCATTTGACAAGGCTGTATGGCCGCGTGCATGAATTGGAAACGAGACTGCACACAGCGAACTCGAAATGCGCTTTCACATTTGCCGGATCATGCTCTCTCTCTCTCTCTCTCTCTCTCTCTCTCTCGCTTTCTCTACCACTCTGTGGACGTACATTATGGCAAGAGAGGGAGAGAGTTAAGTAGCGGGTACCGAAAGCTCGCGAGGAAATCGATGTCGCGCGCCGTGCATTTGCAGCTAAATGGGGCTTTAATGCCCAAGGTTATTTCCAAGCTTCATGATATGACACCTATCAAAGTGGAATTGAATTTAAAAAAATTTACCTACCTCTTTCGTGTAATGAGAAATGAACAATTTTCTTTTTTTTTTTTTTTACTACGAAGGTTAATGAAAACTTGACTTACCCTCGCAAAAATACGGGAATTGTAGTTTGACGTTATTAAATCACGAATAACTTGAATTAATGAAAATCAGTGAACTCCATTTTTAATATAATAAAAATAATTAAATAAAAATTCTCTCATCTTTCTATCAGTAAGCGAAGGGTAGAAACAATTTCAAATTCACTCCTTTTCTATTCAATCCTTTCAACACTGTCGATAATTAAATCGATCTACATAAAAAAAGTATCTTTAATATAAAAATCCTATAATATATCAATATTGATCAGGCCCCCATCGTAAATATTCTGTTGAAGAAAGTATGCAAAACAAATTTGATCGAACTCAACACAGCGAAGAAGAAGGTGCACTATCGCGTTCCGTCAAGGTGCACGGTATAAACGGCCTCTCGTAAAAGCGGTTAAAGTGTATTCCCCGTGTGTATCAGCTCGAGTTTTTATAGGTAAATGCGGGCTGGTCAATTGCTGTGCACTTTCTCGAATGTCGCACGCGCGCTAAACGGGAACGTGTGTGCCCCACGATTCTAATCTCCGAAAAGTCCTTTGGATCCTTCCGCCTATTCGACTTTTACGAGTGGCGATCTTTGCTCGTATCGATAAACATCGAATTGCTTTTTTTACCCCTTCAGAATTACAGATTTTTTTAGAGAAGTGTATTCGCGATGGTCGAGCAGTTTGGCGAATAGAACTTGCTGTTAGAATCATTACAATATGAGAGCGCAGATCAATCTTTGTTATGTGCTTAGAAAACACGATCTATAAAGCGCATCGGCGTCGAATTAATTGGAAATGAAAAATGAGCTTTAGATTGGTTTGTTTTTTTCGCACTCTTTCGAAGGAACTAGTACAGTCTATTGATTATTATCTAGCGATAAAAAGAGCTTTTACTAGAAGCTTTTACAACAACAAAAATTATGACAAAAGTGGTTGTTTACCACCACACAGAAAATTAGTGACAACCTTTGTAATTAACCAGCTGAATTAAATACTTAGAGATAGCGCTTGATAAATTGCCGTCAAAGTCCTGCCATCTCTTCTCGAATTAAAGAAAGCAGACACTCGAGAGGAAGGCTTTACTAAGGTATAGTATTCGAGCTACTTTCGTTTTCCACCAACGTTTTCGTTTTTGTCGTTTCAAACGACACCCTGCGTTTAGCTAATTCGGCAGTGAGATTTGTTCTTTTTTTATTACCGCGTGTGAGCTGTTCTTTCTTTGTTAGAAATGAGCGCAAAAAAGATTTTTTTTTGTTGAGGGTCAATAGGAAACAATTGCTTCTTCGTACGAACAAATAGTGATTCAATTTTGAACAATAATTTCGTAAAGATTACAAAAATGTTGGATTAATTCAGTTGTTAAAGTATTCTACAATAGTTATTGCTAATTTATTCAAAGTAAAAGCTTTACTTTAATGGAAAAAATATAAAACTTGTGAATTGTCATTTTTTTATTGCAGTTTTTGCTTGTATTAGCGTAATTTTGAAAACATCAACGACCTTCGGAATAGCCATTTGAAAATTCTCTTTTGAAAATTGCAATAATTTCTAACAGATAATCAAGAAACGACATTTTATTACTGATCGGCCAGTTAATTAAATATACATATTTATCAGTACATTATATACAGTTTTCATTTAACCCATGTAGTGTTGTTACAAGAAGAATAGTTTTGCGTTTGAAATTGATATATTATCACAAGATAGGTCGTTATTGAACCTGCAAACTATCATAATAATATGAAGACTTGAGAGAAAAAAAATTTTAATATTTCGAATGCCGAACGCCTCGAATTTATAACGAAATATAGATGCTACTGAAATTTACTATTCTACAAAGAAAATTTCAATTTAAGTTTAACATGCAGTCATAATTACATAGCTACAATATAATTCAAACTGTTTTAATTTCCACAATTTCATTAGTGATCGTGCATTCAAACTGAATTATATTTTTTTACTATTTGTACACATACGACATAAGTTGATATGAAATAAAATTATTATTTTTATCAAAAATAGAACTGAGGCTTCGGCAAATTCCATCTATTTTATAAGTGATTATAATTACCGATATCAGTAAAGAACCATCCAACGAAAGAAATCCAAAAATCGTAAATTTAATATTCGTATGCAGCAGGTATGTTAAAAACTGATTGAGCTGAAACGTAATCGTTCATTTTTTTAAACTGGGATTGAATTTTTCTGAACATAAATACCTTGTCTTCGATTTCTTGACATGAGGTAACGTCCAAAAGATCATTGATTATCCCGGACGTTTTCTTACTCTGTTCAAAATATATAAACGTGGTTGAAATTTTCATAAAGCATTACAATTTATATTAACATTAATATAAAGTCTATATTTACCTCTTGAATTAGCGTTGAAATAGTGATTGTCAGTACCAACAAAAGTAAAATACTTTGCAGAAAGTTGAAGAAACTCATAAAAATGTCGATATCATGAAAATCTAATTCGGCGATAAATATGGGTTTAAATATAGCGTATGTTGCTGCTATCAACGTGACGAATGTAGAAAGTAAACAGAAAATCATAGGAAATGAGTAGATATCAGACAATCCTTGACATAAGTTACTCAGTTTTGCGTATGAAATTCGTATCTTCTTCACTTTCAAAACAGGATCAATTGTCATCCTGGGATTGTTGATCGTATTCAGATTGGGTAAGCTGATTAAATTTGCATTCAAAACTTTGAATAAATGCTCAATTAATTTCAATAATACAATGTATTGGATTATAGTCGCATTTTGTATTAATCTGCATATCAGTACTGTATTTAATGCCATTAAATATTTAAAGGAGAACATGTTCGAGAAGATGGCAGATCCCAAGACAGTAAATATATAAATTACAAATGTAATCAATACTTTGACAAATGGAAACTTCAGTGTTAGATTTTTATCATGACTTTTGATGATCATACTGACTTTAGAAATTTCGTTAAATAAATCGACCATTTTTCTGTGCAGGAAACAATATGACAGTAGAATAAAACAAATGCATATTGTGATGAACGTGTAAAGCCTAATATATAAGTGAAAGTCTTTTTCTTGTTCTGACGCATTTGCACTTGGGTCCGTAATAATGCAAAAATAAATGAGTACCATAATTACACACGTGAGTATTAAGTTATATAATATGGCAGAGTAGCTTTCTGTAAATACCCATTGCTTCAATGTTGTATTATTATTTACATTTTTGCTGATAACTGATACAGGTAAAACTCCACACACTTTTAAAAAATACAGCAAGAATTTTAAAAAAGTGGATTTAATATTGCGCTTGATTTTGAAGATACATTCGACATTGCTCGCCATTCCAAGACAACTTTATTCAGCCTTTCTTTCAGAAACATTGAACTGAATATTAAAGACTCAAATGTCAAGCGAAAACTATTATAGAATACGTTTCCGAACGACTGCTAAGACTGTACTGAAGTTATAAGTACATTGTATGCAATGTGGATGATTTTTATGCATTAAAATAATTGTTAACCCATAAATTTATATTGATCTATCGCCACTAGTCGAGGCACGTGTACATCAGTCCTTGAATTTTGCAATTTTCGCAACACAATAAAGAAAACTTTCAGTACAATTCAAAATTGATTTTCTTGCTTCCTCGTTAGTTTAGATTGAAATCAGCAACTCAGGACATAAAAATCAAATTGCAAGTTCTTTTTCCCTTTTCGACGAGAATATTTTTTTAAAGGTGGTCTCTCGCACACCCATATAATCCGCAGCGACTGTCATGAAAATTCGCTCCACTTTGCAATCTTCGCGAGTCGCAACCGTGCGCTTAAACTGGCCCGCAGCGAAATTGCTTTATCTCTATGGTGTGTTTGCGTTTCGCGGCCGAAAGAATGTCGCGCGACTGTACTTTTTTTTTCATCTGGACATTTTTATGGGATGGACGCGATAAGGGTGTAAGCTCGTTGGAATTGTTTTGCGATAGAGACCTCAACTAACAAATATTTATACGAACGCTTTATCGGTAGTGGCTGTTTGAAATGAAGCGCGAAATGAAGAGAACGTAATTATTATTATTTCAGATGTCCAATTAGTCGCGCTAACCGATGTTACTCACAATGAAGTTCCGAATGAATGAATCGAAATAATGTAACTAAGTAGCTACTTAACTAGGTTGATTGGCATTCGACAATTAGTGGGATTATCGTGTTGAACTTGGAACGCATTCATCCGGAAAGTCTCATTGTTTGACTCGTTAGAATGTGCTTGGGTGATTATGTAGCTGTTAGAATAATCTAACCATTTCATGATTACAGTTTGCAAAAGATTTATTTTAAAAATGAATTTGCTGCATTAAAATTATTATATTTATGGAAAAATATGGTATTTTTTACTTCGAGATTACTTAACTGTTGCAAGAAGATATGAATA
Organism: Galeopsomyia nigrocyanea; assembly: GCA_035047105.1. Taxonomy (NCBI): domain Eukaryota; kingdom Metazoa; phylum Arthropoda; class Insecta; order Hymenoptera; family Eulophidae; genus Galeopsomyia; species Galeopsomyia nigrocyanea. The sequence continues at coordinate 38,828 of JAWWMK010051406.1, read as the reverse complement.
TTCAGCAGCATAAATATTTACGCGACATTTTTTCGCCACGCACATTCATGTGTATAAATAAATGTACGCTTTAGCGGCTTTATAGATTAACCATAAAAGCCAGGCATCGCAACAACGGGCACGACATATCATTCGTATTTTAAGTTATAAACATTATTGTTCCCGATCGTAAACTGCATGGTTTTTTTTCATCATCGACAGGCCTACGAGATTCACCTTCATAATTAACCATAGCACCGAGAGGTGAAATGTATGCACATCGGAAACATCGCCATTATCCTGCGGTTTACCGATTGCACACGTGCAATTGCACCGACTTTTCCGATAGAATAACAGAGTGGAGAGGTGGAGTTTAGCCAGTGAATGCGAACGCGATCGATCATTGATTATTATGCCGTCCACTATCCACCGGAAAAAATATGCACTGTTGTCCTTTTGCTCGACTTCGCGCCAAGCCTCGACTAATGAACTATTGATCAACATGCAGCATGGCAGATTGAAAAGTTTTTCGCTAGCGCGTGCAATTACTTTTTTCTCTCTTTTTGCGTATGTATGCATATACACATTCGTGCAACGAGAAATCGCTGACTAATTGTTTCGAAGATTTCGCTCGATTGTGAAATTCGTTTGGTTATTTATTAAAAAAAAATCGACGAGTGTGCGGAACGCGTATTTTATATGTGAAATAAAGCGGACAGATTGTCGCGAAAAAAAATATGTACGGGTATTATTGAAATATCAAAATTAAACCTATCCCCGTTATTTCACGTTATTCTGTGGTTGTTCGAGCACATTTCAATGAAATATATTTTCGCTTGAAAAGCAATTCGTTATTTCGTTTAAAAAATAACGAATTTAATCCATTCTTCCTCTTCCATTTCGCAATGTCTCGCGTTATTATATAAAAGTATGTCAAAAACGTATGATCAATAATTAATTGTTCTCAGCATGAAAATTTGCCTAATCGAATTTCTCGCGAGCAACATGCAATTAGTATGAATCTTGGCACGAACGTATTCATCAGCGTGAGAATAGCCGTGCATTCGATCATTCTGTATATGCAAATACGTCTCACGCTCGCAAGTCGTCGTAATTTTCTCGGAACGAACAAAAAAAAAGGGGGGGGGGGGGCAAAAGTTTCGTTGCGGACGCTATCGTTCGTGCATGCGTACGAGTTGTGTGCGTTTCCCCCCGCAAGTCCAATTTACGATTTTTAGTATCCCTCGCGGGCATCTAAAAGGGGAATGCGTGTGCACACGCGCGTGGGTGAGATGTGTAAAATCGACTCGCGCTGCGGCGGACGCAACTTTGTAAATACAAGCTTTGCCGCTCACCTACAAACATGAAGATTGAATGGGTCCGATAGCGCCGCGAGTAATATACGCGTAGGTGTACCGCGCGTTCGTCTAGCGCACAAGCTTTATGGATCTTTTTTTTCCCTTGTGTTTGCATATGTAGCTCGATGTATACATATATGGTTTTGCCGCGTGTCTACGACTATTAGGAATTGCGCGCTGATGAAAGCAATTTTGACTTTGATAAAATAGTTGTAAGTGACCTTGCGTGGATGTAAAGTGAAAATTAACCACATCGTCAAAACTTGATTTCGCTCTATTTGCCCGTGAAACGTTCGTACATACTTTGGTGCCGCTGCGCCAAAATCCACAAAGTTTTGGGCTCGCTGCGTATGAAATTTTCGCTCTCTTTATCGAGAACCCTCCCACAGGGAAAACAACGAATGTACTCGCGCTTGTGTCGCTTAATTGCTTCCAACTTGTACGAGCACGAAACAGTGAGTAAGTTGCACGAACGGGGATGTATGGAGCTTCTATTCAGCTGGTATAACTTGAGCATAGCCGTTAAAGCAAATTTACACTATGAGCGTCGCTATCGCAATGGTTATGAGAATTTCGTTGGGTCGATGCTTTGTCTTGAGGCTCTCAGAGTTGAATAACGATTTCGCATGATTAATACATCGCTTTGGCAAATAAGATTTATGTCCTGCAATCTGTAATTTTGAAATTTGTTCGTTTATTATATTCTAAAGCGTCTGACTTTTTGGACTTATAAATATAAATAATAAGGTGAAAACACGTGGATAAGTATTTTTCGATATTTTGAAAATACAATTTTATTTGGACACCTTCTTCCACATTGTATTTCAGTTGACTATTCTAAGAAATATTATACAAGACTATTATTATACTTGATCTTTGGTAACGTTCTGAGTAAGCGTAATTATCAGTTTTTATAGCTTCTACAATAAACGTTAAATTGACATGGTTCATTTTCAATTAGCTAGAGATAAAATGAAGTTTCATCACAGTGACTTATAATTTCTTTTTACTGTCGATTGATACTTGTCTTTTTTTCTGTGGACAAATGAGTCTCACAAACATTCGCAATATCAAAATAGTTATGTAAACTGTAATTAGTATTCCAGCTATCACAACTGCATGTACATCTAGCAGCGCCAGTTGCCACCAAGTTAAATCCATTGCAGGAGATCTCAGAGAATCCTTGCCGTTTCTAATTACAAACTCGATCCAAAAAGCTGCTGTGTCCATAGCACTCTGCGGCCGGTCTCGGAATAAGCGTGACAATCTTTTGACGTTTTCTCTGAAAAAATTAATTGCAATTTTTTTTTATTCGTTCGACTCGATCGATAATAAATTGGTAGTTGTACCTGTAAATGGTATTATTCAAAATTTCATTGAGCGCAGATTCAAATTGATTCTGAGTAACCTTCTCAACATCTAACGTAACGGCAATTTTCTTTGATACGTATGCATCGGCATTCGTCCACTGATCAACTACCAATGGCAAACAAATCATTGGCACGCCGTAATAAATAGACTCCTGCGTTCCAAGCAAACCTCCATGCGTTATAAATGCTTCAACGTTTGGATGCTCTGCAATTTAAATATAGTGCTTGAGTACAAACAAAAATGTAGTTTTTTGTTTTTGGCAATTTTTTCAATCTTTTTATGTAAATCATTAGAGTTAAAACTTTGTCAGACATACGAAGTATTTTTTCTTGCGGCATCCACGTCAAATGATGAAAATTTTTTGGTATTGTTACATTCAATTCTTCAGGTTTTACTATTCTTATTAAAACTCGTTTAGGTGCAATTTTTTCTAACGACTTGAATATTATTTCTACTTTGTCTACTGGCAGTGTTTCTATTCGAAACATCGAGCCCAAGGTAAAATATATTACACCGTCTTTACCTTCATCTAGCCATTTTTTCAAATCCTAAAAAGAAAAGAAAATATTAATAGAATTTTCGAAATCAACTAATTGATATCAGAGTAGATTATTTCTGTTACATCAGGTAGATCTGGACCTTCATTTTGGATATGTAGACCACCAACTTCCACCAATCCCGTTGTCATTGGCTTAACGCCATTCAATGGAAAATATGTGTTCATCAATATTAACGATGTGCTTCGTTCAAGTTCACGGACGGACGGAACATCAGGGCCAAACAATTTTCGCAACAATTGATCTTGATTAGATGTATAGTACAGATAACCTAATTTGAGATAGTAAAATATATATGTATTGACAAATCGTGCCCAAAAGTCATTTCCTTCTGGAACGGGTAGCAAATTATTCGGAGATATTGCTGTATTATCCGGATTTCCGATCATTCCGTGCATCCACGGATAAAGGGATGTAGTACTTATAACTACAACCGGTACGTTCCACAAATGTCCGAGAATCGTGAAACAAGGATAACATAATGTCTAAAATAAAAATAGTATGTTATATAATATCGATCGTAAGCATACAATTTTTAATCATGTTAACAATTATTTTCACGTTACCTGCGTTATGATGACATCATAAGGTGGATCTTTCGGTGGATTACGTGCCAAATTTAAAAATTCTGGATCTTCCATAGACTCGCACAATTTGTACCCAATGTTACCAAACATTGTAGGAAGATTTCTGCTGAACGATTGTGAATTATCAGATCGTAATGATGTCATAAATTTTGCTATATTATTCGGCAGCTCAATAATTCTCGTATAATTTGGCTGCTTTTCTTGTAGAGGAAGGACACTTATTAAGTCGACTTTGTGCCCTTTACGTGCGAGTCCTTTGAATAACTGATTGATCATCATGAAATGGCTTTTTCCTTGGAATGGATAAATTCCTAAAATTCGATAAGCACTGCACACTTGAATAGCTACTGCGCCAACTAGTAGAAGAAACGTTCTTACGAATTTCATTGTATTTATTTTATTAGCACTTTTTTCTTTAGTAACACTTTCTCGATCAAAACTATATTTTCTAACGGATTTTCTGTACTAACTTTCAATAATCTCACTAGTTCCCGTACTAAAAAATTGAATTGTTTCGCCTATCAATGTGTTCTAGATCTTGATGATCCGACGCTTCAATGGCAACTGAGACGAATAAAAAGTCTCTTGCGTGTATGTGCTAGCCAGCGTTACTTCAAATAGAAAGAGCTGTGTCATTTTATTATCTATATTTATCTTTCAAGTAAAGTAAATTTGTATCCAACGGATTTCATTGAACATCGAATTTTCAATCAAGATATAAATGGTACAATCAAACATGTCTCAATACATATGATAATTGTTTGATACCAGTCTGCAAATATTATATGTGCGTTTACTTATCGATTATCTGATCAGATACCCTATTAAATTACGACCGTTGATATTGGTTCTTGTATATTTTATAAACTTTTTCCATGTAATTTATATAAATAAAGCAAAGATTTTGGCTAACATGGGCGTGTAAGTATCATGTGCGTTAGTGCTCAAACCGCTTATTATCTTAAATGAGACATTAACGTACATCAATTGAAATTTATCCTCGTAAATTATCCCGACTCCGTATGCAATTGAACGAAGTTACAATATAATTTATAATGTTATAGTCATTCTAGTAACTTGGATGTAACTTTGCAAAGTGAATATAACTATCGAGAAATTATGTGAAATTTCTATACGACGCGTTATATAATTCAATGAAACGTTCACTCTGTCGAGAAGTTACAGCGTTACATGGGATCGACAGTTAGACGGTTCAATTTGTGAATTTCGAGTGCATTTGTTCCACGGCATTCCGCTCGAAGGGATTCAAGTATTTCGAATTGCATGTATATTGAGCTGGAATTATTTCGCACGTGCGTCGGATTAAAAGAAAGCAAAATGATGAACGAACAATTTGAAATCTCTGTTTTTTTTCACACGTGTATATGTACGTGCCTGCAGATTTTCGAGGTAGATAAATTTATTCGTAAATCTTGTTGATCGTTGAGCTTTTTCCAATTACGAGCGTATCCGTGCATGAAAAATAATTTGATCCGAAATTCGAAGAACACGTTTTTTCAGTTAATTTAAATGTCATATCATTGAGTGTAATTGTGTAATTGCTGCTCTAATATAAGATGCTGAGGAAATTAACTTTTCTTTTTTATTCATATCTCTCATGTAAAAACCAAGGTAAAAACGGATTACATTCGAATATAAGCGTAGTGCGTTTCCATTGGAAAATCAATACATTTTTTTTTTGCAAGAATAAACATGCGATATGATTTTCAAAAAAGCATTGTCAACTTAAAAAAATTCTTTATTCGTAAGAGATAAATCAACATGCAAATCGAAGTAGATGACCAAAAATCAGATATCATTATAAAACAGTTTTTTTTATCTACTAAAAGTTTTGAGTAAAATCGCGTCCTTAGTCAGAATCGCTTTATCGGCAAGTCAAAAACAAGCGATAAACGTGTTAAACTCGCTGACATCTGTTAACAATACTACCGCGATAAAAAGTACTTCGCGGTATATATTTTTTTTCAGCATACACATGTAAAACTCGCGAACTTTCCAATAATTGGCCAAACAACGGCGTGTCGCCAGGCAATATTTCATTTCGCGCGTTTCGCTTGAGGGGAATCCGAATAAATGGCCAAGTGCAGTTTATACTCGAGCGATAAATGTGTCATCGGATAATCGTTATGTGCCGTCACACCGTTAAGTCCCTCGGAAAAATGGAACACTAACGGGAGATTGAGATGGATCATCTGAAAAAAGGCTCGTTATCGATGTTGAGTGGTACAGGGATTTTTTTGTCTTCCTGTGCTTGCTGTTGTTACAAGTTCTCTCGGATGATATTATCAGATTAAGTGGAGTTGACATGAATTTTCAAAAGCACATTAAAAAAATTTACGAATATATGAAAGCTTTACATTGATGAGTATTCAAACAAATTATTATTCAAGTCAAGCTCCGCTTTGTCTTTGGCGCGTATAATGCCCTGAAACTGCTTAGTTATTACAGCGAACAAACAGTCTTTATTATCAAATAATCCAAAGTGCACGCAACAACACGAACTCTCGCACCTGCTTGCGAACAAATTCAATTAGTTTCGCACAATAGCCGAATTTCCACAAGACCGCGGAAATTTATCAAGTCTCTCGTGTTTCCCTTTGCCAAGCTAGGACCGAAAACCGATACATGGTCTATACGCCCTCTACACCATGCCCGAAAACCTCTCAGTCGCGATATCTCAATTAAATTCCTCCTTTGGCGATGGTGTCGAATTTCTCTACCTCCTGTAACTATTATCCCGAAACCTCATTAACTTTTTGTTTGAAGCTTTCTCAAAACGTGATTTCGTGTACTTGTATATCGCTAGACACTGGTAATGCTCGCCAAAGTAAAAGAGAAAACAACTAATGTAATTAATGTAATAAAAGTTTCGAGTTGATCAAAGCTTCGTCCTAACGAAAGTCCGGCGTGCTTTTCCGTGCTTTAACGTTAAATGAGCCTTACTGCAGTTGCTGTTGTTGTTGCTTCTGACGTTGCCTTCAGTGCTGATTTCTAGTAATCAGTGCTCTGCAGTGTGATAAATTAGATGTATCCAAAATAAAATATAATCAACGACAAACGAAAAAAAAAAATTTCAAGTACAATTTTGTACATTTTCTAAAAAAAAATGGCTTGAAAATCTACTTATAAAAACAGGCAAACTGCATATAATAATTATAGCACCCAGTTCACTCGTAAATTCACAGTGTAAACCCACCAATCTGAAAAAGATTTTCTCAAAAAGCACATAAGAAATATCGCTGCGGCGATTTCACGTCTGCGCGCACCCATTGGAAAACATCCGTGCGCTATTCCGCTGCAAAATGGCCTCAAGCTCGCGTCGCAAGCTCTGCATCCGGTGGATGGGCGGGCAAAGGAGAAAAAGAGGTACGGGCGTCAACTTCCTCTCGACCTCGTCGTCGCGTCGTAAATATTTGCCTGACATTGATACAGAAAGATGACAAACGACTATACCACGCGAGAGTCCACGCGTGTAAGATTCTAATGAACGTTTAATAATTCACGCGCTTTTTTGCGTTAAATTTATGTTCAACTTTTTTTCATTACGTGTTTTTTATGGTAGTAACTATCGTGAATTATGAAATATTTTGATTAACATTGAGCAACGTTCTTGATACAGTTTATCATTTAAATTTAAGTCTAGTGTTTCTTAGTGCAATTAATAATAAAATAAATATATAATTGGATTTCAATGACATTGAAAGAAAATCTATTTGTCACGACAAAATTATTAATAAACAATTATTCAGTCTGGTTTAAAATTTGGTTTCACAAAGAAATGGGGATTCAGATTTGATTGAATTCATTTATTTACATTAAATTACTTAACATTACAACGTGAAAAATAAATGGCATTCTTTATAGCGCTTCTTGAAAAAATTACTGATTTTCAATTCTAAATTATTTTCAGAACCTTATTGTCCAGCAATTTTTGACGGTTGGTCATGTTGGCCCAATACTCCAGCGGGGACGACGGCCTACACACCTTGTCCAGATTTCATAACTGGGTTCGATCCAACATGTAAGTAATATTGATTTCACATAGAACGGAAAAGTTTGCAATATTGACGTAGATAAACCTCATCAACGAAAACGCTTGTAACATTTTAAATAGTTAAGGCAGTACTTTTTCATCTGGATCAACTTTATTAAAAAATGTCTGCCACATTTTACTAGCAATTTATCTACCAGAACATCGCATGGGTATATCCCACTATTTTTACGCTTTTATCAAATATAATACAAAAGGGATACATAAAAAGTAATGACTTTTTGGCGATCTTTGTCGTTATAAAACTACGTAGAAATTACATGAGTCATATTTACAGATCAAAAAATTAACAGAATCTTTGCAAGCTTGTTTACACCAACTATATAATAATAATATTTTGTTATCACACGTTATTTGGAAGTATCACACGTTGTGCAAAATAAACAGTATAGTTATTGTAATGAATTTGAATGATCTTTTGTATAATCTCATTTACCATCAATTTGATATCACAAAAGAGATTGAACTATTGGATTATCTACTTCAGATAAATTCTGAAGTATTTGACAGTGCTGATGATCATATTCGCTTACAATTTTAAGATTCAGCAATTTAGCAGCTATAATAAGACCATCTGTGTTTTTATTTTCTATCAATCCTTCTAGAAAATGTAATCGATTTTTTATAGTTGCAGAATATTCGTAAAAACTAAAATTGCAAACGAATTCTCTTATCAACTCTACAACATGCATAAAATATTCCGCCGAGAATTTGTCCACAAGAGAGCGTATTTTTTCACTTATTCTTATTCCAAAGTTTTTAAAAGAAGGTTCAGTCCGCATGTATTCTGCACATAAAAATAACATAACATACGACCAAGCATGCTTATAAGGTGTAAATATAGTGGAAAACATATCATACAAATTTTCTATGAACTTTAAGTTTCCTTTAAACTTGAGCACTTGATAAACAACAACTTGTATAATTCTATCAACAAAATTTGACGACAATTTGCGTTTCTCCATACTCAATCCATACCACCGCTTTGACTCATTAGTAAAACAAATCGATAAATGCTTGAGTCTTTCTTTAAAATGTACACTCGCCGGATTCATATACACTTTTACAATGAAACGATCAATATTTGGTGTCTCTGCATCGAAATTTTTTAAATAATACGTCAATACATCATTATAAAAGTTATCTGATAAGTAATCTGTACAGTCTGGTTTAAAATTTTGAAAAAGTCTATCAAGTAATTCCAAAGCATCATGACTGCACATACCTTTGCTAACATACTCTTGCAATTTTTTGAACATTTGCTCGGCGTATCCAGCTGCAAACTCAATTGGCACTGTTTTAGATCCCATGAGATCTTCGAGTATATCATCTTCGTGAATCGATAAATCGCCAATGCAAGTGCTCATCAAATCCCATGAGTCTACATTAGGTCGTTTAGCAAAAAGTTTTCCTACTCGTTGAGCTAACATTTGACGTATTAATGGATGTTTTTCTGCAGTCCACATTTCTTTATAAAAACGAACTAAATCATTCCTGGCTGACATAACATTCATTAAGCGAATGGCATGCCGTTTTAAAAATAATCTATTGGAAGCTAAATTTTTAGATAACGTGGTCATTTTGTCGGACGAAGTACGATACGCTACATATGACCATAATTTCAGTCCGTCATTTATATAATTTTTAAATGAATACATACAGTCGGCTGATAAGTAATTCTCGACTAGACTAATAGGAATCGGTGTGGTTGTATTTCTGATAGCTGCAGTAATCTGAATAGCACTCAAGTAACTTGCACTGTAGTCTTCTTTGGCTTTATCAGGTAGTTGATTTTGAGCTATTTTAGAAAACGTCGGTCCGTCGAGCAGATATCCAATAACGTTGAAATTATTTTCTTCTATAGATCGTTCGACAAACTTAATTGGAATTTCTTGATACCAACGTAGGGCTTTTAAGAAATGCTTTACTCTCCGGCGTTTTTTCGTATTAACCTCATTTTTGCAGCATTCGTAGTATTGAGGCCAATTTTCCTTTATAACGCTAAAATTTCGTTTCAATGCTATTATAGCTTCTGTAAGATATATTACCTTTTCCTTAACTTCTGATGAACTTTTCACTGAATCCACGGATGAATCATCGTCAGCCTTATTAGATTTCGCGTCGTCTGTCTTTTCCTCACTTTTTTCTTCTATTTCTTCGTCCATTCTTTCTATCTTTTCTTCACCTTCTATTTTTTCAGCTTCTGTTATTTCAATTTCTTTTTCATCTTTATCTGTTTCTATTTGTTCTTCATTTCTATCTTCTTCTTGTTTTTCCGATGTCTGCTCTTCTTGATCTTTTACTTCCTCCTTATTGTCTTCAGAAGTAATTTTTTCGCTTTCTTTTTCTTCTGAAAACCAAGATTTATACAACTCCGGTTCGTGTTTTTCAAGTTTTTCTTTAGTATAGATTATCCAACTTAATTGTTCATTTTGTTCATCTTTCATCGTTCCCTTCACGATTTCCAATAAATGCGGATAATCTTTCAAAGATAATCTATCTAGCGAATCATTTGTAAATCCATGTCGCTCATTAAAATTATAAATGCCTTCAACTATATTTTTTTTATAATCCATTTTAAGCCAATAATTGTGCTTAAAGCAGACATCCAAATACTTTCTTTCGTATTCTGCTTCATCTTCAAGTAGTTTCCATGATACGCCGACGCGCCCTTCTACGAATAATCGAACAATTACTTCAATTATATCATCGAATGGCAGGTCATGCTTGAAGCAAAAATGCACATTCTTTTTTAAAATTTTTATAAGAACCCAATAGTCTCTCGCATTCTCTTTTTTCAATTTGATTCGTTTAACTAAACTAAACAAAATTGGCCAATATCGATTATCAAAGGTATCAAGATCAAATTCTTGTGTAATTCGATCAAGCATACTGCATATAACTTCGGATCTTTCATTTTTACACTTTTCATCGATGAATTTTAAAACTTCAAGTAAGGCTTCCTTGTTTTCATTCAATTTACACACATAAATAAGCTGTGAAAATATCCTTTGCCGTTTACTTGATCTCCAACTTTTAGATATTTGGATTTTTAGAGCTGGAATAGCCTCGTCAATCGGTAAATAGCACCACCAAGAATTTTCAGAATCAAACCCATCAACAACTTTGTGTCGAACTTCGATAATCCGCCGAGCTAAGTCAAATCGCTCTTCTTTTGGCAGTAGTAGTAAAAATTTTGTAGTCATTTTTTCAACCCTTTCTAAAATATCGTAACCATATTTCTCTTTTACTTTATTCTTAAGTAGAGTAACACGTTTATCTTCTGGATAATATTCTAGATAGTTTAACATGTTGTCTATACTAAACATGTCCCATCGATCTTCCATAATATTACCAAACATTGTTTCAAATTCTACTTGAGTCAGACTATCATAAACTAACTTTATAGGCATTAGGTCGATTATCTCTCGTGGTTTTTGAATCATAATTTGTTTTGCATGCTTTAAGAGCATCCTTGTTCGTCTGTTTCCTAAGTTTGGCGAAGTCCTGCTAATTTCTTGCATGTTGACGAAAATTTCTGGATGTTTCGTTATTAACAGCGGCATGAAATTTTCATACTCGTTAATGTCAATAATCCTAAACATAGTTCGATCAATTTCATCTCGTCTCTCGTAAGGATTCGCGAACCTCAAATAACGTAATACAAGATTTGGATACTTCCTGTAAAGGTTCTTCAAAATTTTATTGGATAAATTAATTTTATGCTTAACCACAGCTTCGTAAATGAAATCACTTCGACAAGCTGGCAATAACATTGTAGCTTCTTGTACGCCGTAAGCATCAACAAGACCATTAAAAAAATCTTCAGCTAATTCTGGCTCTTTTTCCAAAAGGTATACGGATAATTTTTTCGTAATCTTCCGACGCGTGCACATCGAGACATACGGAAGGATTTCTTCTGAAAAATATTTGTAATTAGTTATTGATTTATTACTGCCATCATAAAACCATCGGGCTCTTAAAGCTTCTGTTATCAAATATATATCATCTGATTTTAATGCTTGTATTATCAAAGAATGTAATTTTATTTTTACTCCAACAAGAACTTGTATCAAAGGCACTAAAGCATTTGGCACATTTTGAGCAGCGATTGCGCTTTCGACGTCTGATTCATTTTTGGTAAAATCTACGATATGCTGTACAATGCGGCCAATTTCTTTGAATTTTTCTTCTCGAGTTTCACCGCTTATTTTTTGTATGGCAAATAGATAACTGTGAGAGAGGTCCTCCATTTTTGTGAGGAATGCGTCTAGCTGAAAAAAAGTAGAAAATAATGTATCTGCAATTGAGTAATGTGGGAATAAACATTAACAATAACAGTCTTTAGTGCAACTACGACAAATGCGTAATATATAGATAAAATTTTATTATTAATTTAATCTTCGGATGTTAAAAATAAAACAAGAACGTCTTGTTATTGATAAAAAATTGGTTTGTATTTGTAGAAAGAGATTCTTAGATAAATATGTAATCATTTATAATTTTTTAAGACGTAAATTGAAACGCGATGAAATATAAATACGGTAATCTATAAAATTATTGTCTTCTTCGATGATCTTATTAAAATTTATAAATTTTCTGAATTGACAATAAAAATTTTAATTAATTTCATTATAATTAACGTAAATACGCATTCACAAATATTATTCAAAAAAAAATAAATAAATAAAAAAATAAATAAAAAATACGCACCTGCGAAAAGCGATGATAGTTCAAACAGTCATTTGTTTACACTTTTATACAAAAATTTCAATGCATGTATTCCCACATACACTGCTGCATCGAATCTCACAAATACAGACACGCTTTCAAGGTTGAGGCGTTACGTCATGTGGCATGCACGCCTGCTTCGTGGCCGTGAATTGGCTATTTCATGATCCAGTAGCACTCAACTCTTACATCTGTAACTGTCTTGTCACTTTAGCCAAGCCTGGCAAGAAATTTACAGTAACCGAGAAGAACTCGCGATCTAATAACTGCGAATAGTAAATACTCTTGCACTGGTGATTCTAACCAGCTGCTCTCTGCTGATGACGCGAGGCAGTGTGGAATATGGAGAGGAGAGCCGTACGGAACAGCGCATGCGCTTTTCTTCTTGGTAAGCGCCTTATCTCAATACCGCCGCACATTCATGGATCAATCTTTTCCGCCATTTTCGAATTTCGTCGTTTCAGTATTGATTTAAACCATTCAAGAAAATGAAATACATAATAGAATAATCAGAAAATTAATTAGTAATATATAATAGTAGATTAATAATCACTTTACTTCGTATTTAAAAAAATTATTGAAAATACTTAATCGTATGAATGAAACACATACAATCATATGTCTCTCTTGAGAGAATATTAATATACGTATTAATATTATCCAAAAGAGAAATGAAAGGGATCTTTTGCATATGGAAGTCTTGATATTAAATAGTTGATAGAACGATTTTTTTTAATTTCATATAATTTTCCATAAACTTACATTTTTTATCCATTTTCTAGTTAACAAAAAGTCCCTTATTTAGCCAGATAAATTTAAATCACTGTATTGATTAAATATCATTTAGTTTGATTTCGATCATTTGGAAAAATACCTTGCTAATTCATAGGCAACGAAAAAATATTATATTTTTGAAGTGCATAAGATCTATTGCATGGTAGTCTATTTTTTTATTTGCAACATTTATTATGCTTAGCCATATTACGCGCATCACTTTTATAGACGGCAAACCATATTCACGATTTATACCGTCTTCTTGTAAAGTCCCTCATATGTTTTTGAGACAAGTCTATATATTTCTTGAATATTATAAATAATATCATAATTACAGAATTTAGTAGGAAGTTGATAAATACATAATTATATTCATAACAGTATGGATACTCCGTTTTATTTGTCAACTGCATTAAGCCAATACAATAAGGCTGCACAATCTAATTTTCTCCACATCCACTCTAGTCACGTATACAGTTATAGTAAAAAAAAGGCTACAAACAAGTACACTCCAATAATCACAAAAACTTACTAGAAACGTTCGACACATACCTAAAATACAAAATGAGTAGTATCTTCAAATACCGGCAGGCCTAGTTTTTTCGCTTGATGTTGGAAAGCTGCCAGACTGCAGCAGTAAGTGTAGCCTTTGGTATAGTCCAAAAACTCGGGGAACTGGCTTTTACAGCTCGGAATTTCCTCGCAGATAACATTTTTACCGCCAGCTTGGGTCAAATGTGGATTGTTAACGGTAACGAAGACAATACCACGATTGGAAGCTGCATCATGGACGTATTTGAAGAGGAATTGCGGCGCTTTAATACCCTCGGGTAGGGTGATGTAGGTGGTCTGGTTCTGTGTGTCGGTTAACCAGAGCGGGAGGTAAGAACCCGACCAGACATCCACGTCGTTTGTCAGTGATTCAGCGGCTATTTGACGCACTGCTTCGCCGACGCGTTTCCAATTGCCTGAATCGATGGATTTCCACACTGGCACAGTCGTTTCGTAGACACCGACACTCGTTCGTTGACTCACGTAGTACAAATCTTCATTGGAAATTAGCGTACTGGGCACGAAAGTTTGGCTTCCTAAATTTGAACGGATGTAACTGTCAGTAGAATTTATTTTTTCAAATATACATGTAATTTCATATACACTTTACACGATGCTTTTATAATTAAAATTTTGCGACATTTTATCAGTTTAATTGATAACAAAATTATCGAATCATCGGATTAATCAAATTAATCATCAATTTTATCAAATTATTTTATTATAACTGTCATGATTTCAAGCCGGATGAAATAACATTTTTTGCAAAATTTATATTCTAAATTTTATTACTCTATTTTTTTTATCAGAAGAAATTTGACGAATTTAAAAAATAAATAACAAAAATAAAAGTCTTTGCAATAATATTTAATATGCACAAATCTACATTTAAAATAAATCCATCCTTGAAGCAAATTCGTGATCAATAACTATCTGAAATCGCAATATATGAAAACCCGATTACATTTCATTACAACACACGCACAGACACTCTCATGCCATTCAAAATTCTGATAAGGTAAATGTACTTACCGTCGGCTGGCATGTACTGGTCGACGAGCGCCGTATCATTGAAGAGCGTCATGAATTGAGTCCTTTGTTGAGCGGCATCGTAGACCGATTCAAAGGACACTTTAGCTGAGAGCGGACTCGTCTTCAGAGCTGCTTTCGTCGTCGAATTCACATCAGCTTTGACCGGCAGAGCCTTGAAGTGCGCCCATCTACAAAGTATCACAAATATAAATCCCCAATGGACTCGAAGTACAGATAACGTTACTTTTGTAATAATTCATGAAGTGTAGGCTAAATAGCTCGCAAGTTTAACGATTTTCAAATTGTCAATCTGCTACTTTATATCCTTAAAATCAGTGTTGGGCAAGTCCGGACTTGCGCTACCGCTACATATTCCGCTACATGAGTAGCGGCGCTACAAGTATAAAGTAGTTGCACTACAACCAAAAAATCATTTTTGTTGCATATGCATGGTTTTGCCTATTGTATGCCCGCAAAAGAGGACCCAGAGTGCTTTTCTGCAAATAAAAAAGGTACTTTTGTGCCCGTCGTTTGGGAACCCCCAACTAAGTTAATAAGGACCTGTAGCAGAGTGAAAACAACTGCCTATTCAATATCTATCAATGCATATAAGTGAGAAAAAGTAAAAATATGCACTATGTGTCTAATGGGGGTCTTTGTCCTTGTCCTTAGCTAGCCCAGACTTTAACCATTGCGCCATAGGCTATATTAGACTGTTTTATGCCCTTGATACACAATATACTTCAAGACAATGTATTCAATTAATTGTGGGATTCCAATTATACATATTTTCACCTTTTTGGCTTATCAATTCTTTTTACTTGATATCGATCTGAAGAAAATGAAGACATTTGTTGAAAAAAATCATGGAAAAATGAATGTAGTGCAACTACAATGAAAGTAGTTGCACTACGTAACGCAACTACTTTAATGTAGTGGCACTACTGTAGTTACACTACAGTAGCGTGCACTACTGTAGTTGCACTACTGTAGTTGCACTATTGTAGTTGCACTACTGTAGTTGCGTTACAATAGTGCAACGTAAAGTAGTGCAACTACAGTAGTTGCACTACTTTCGTTAAGATTGTAGTGCAAGTAGTGCCGCTACTGCCCAACACTGCTTAAAATGTAACAGACCACTCACCTCGGTGTATAACCGCCTTTGAAGCTATTCACAGCAAGTTCATCAACGACAGGCAAGAAATTGATTAAACCCATCTTGTAGCCAATCTCGACAATATTCTTGCCATCGCTAGTTTTCTTGCCTGTCAACTGAACAGTTGCCACGGGTTTGCCGGTGCAACCAATCGAATTCAGTTGAGAGTAGTAGAAGGAACCACTGATTTTGACAATGGAACCACCTACGCATTCAACTTTACTCGAGGAAAGGTTGAGAGGACTGCCATTGATCACTATCGTACCCGCTGGACAGATAATTCTCAAACCAGTATCGTCACCACCCAATGACATCCTACCAGTGGTATCGGGGTAACGGAAACGCGTAGCTTTACTCTCGAAGTAAAAGGCCGTCGAGTTGAAGTCCTTCGCTGGCTCGAATATGCAGGTTCGACCTTGCTGGCATGTTGCCACTTGCACTATAAAACAGTTTTCATATTTTTGCTCGGCGTTGTTGATATTGGTGTTTTGTAAGGAGAAAGTTCGAGAATTAATAACCCTACTTACAAGTTGCGAGAAGGAGAAAAACTGCAAGGTACCTTGTAATAAGCTCCATTGTGCAAGACTTGAACTTTTGGTCGGTTCTTAGCAAGCTTTTATAAGTAGGACTTATCGATCACACTTTATCTCGCGAATTTCAATTAGTAGCCTTATTCGAAGGATAAGATCGTTACGGATGATTGCCGGGCCGAATCGATTCTTATGACATGCGAGATTTAGCGCGCGATAAGAGACAGAAGCAAACAATTTTTCGATTATGACAGTTTTGCCATTTTAATTGCTAGTTTTACGCTTGAGCGTTTGAAATTAACAGCGGAAGTAGTCGATTGACGTCTAATGCATTCAATGCCTCTTCGAATAATAAAATTTTTTTGAATTAGATAGCCAACTTTAATAGAAATTTTCCTTAATTTGGACTTGATAAATCTCAAGCCTTATCTTATAAAGAGGTTTATTATCATTCAATTGCAATATCAAACAAAAACAGACCGCTAATCCGTCACGTACAGAATAAAATTGCTGCTTATATTCAGATTGACATCGTGTATATTCGCGCTCGTATAACAAATATATTTACAACGATATATTACGTATTTTTTTTTCTCTGCGTAACCTACCCTTACAAACGTGCAATTAGTCTGGACAGTTCATTGTGTGGTATATAGGCCGTCAATTCTCTGCTACATACCTACTCGTGCTGCGTCGAAACGATCTGCGGGGGGTGCGGCGCGCCTGACAAAACATTGACTCTCGTCACCCTTCTCCGGCTGCGCCCAAGTATTGTATGTACGATGTGCACGCGTGTTTGCGACCGAAGCACTTCGTCGAGAACGAAAATAAGGTTATATAATTTACAACTTCATTGGCTGCGGTGTTCTCAAGATGAAGAATTATTACGTGCACGCTATTGGTGTTGAAAAAATATTATACGTGAATTGTTATAGCGGGGTGAGATGGTATTTGATTTACGAGAATACTCTTGTTTTTTTTCTCTCTCAAAGACGACTGATAAGATCGAGATAGCTGATAGTAATAACAAGTTTAGTTCTATAATTACAACCTTTCAAAAGCTGAAAATTCTAGAAGAGTTTCTGCACTTAAGTATTTCGGCACGCACGAATTATGCAATTCCCTATCCGTATAATTCCTTTCGATGAATCTCGCATAATATGCATACACCGAATATGATGGGCCAACGCGAAACTCAGCTGATTGCGAAGGGATTTAGAAGGCGCGCGAACTCCCTCATCGGTATGCGAGTCCGCGGCGACATTCTGGCTTTGGATACATGAAAGGGCTAACTTGAGTATTGAAACGATATAGTATACGTATATGAATGCCAATGGAAGGATAAGTTTCTTGCTGTATTTGGGCATGAGCAAGAGGGTCATTAGGGAAAGTCTCATTAGCGCGGATCAATTTTGATCATCATATGTTACTTGGCACATCAAATTAAACTTACTTGTACATCTGTTGTTTATCTTTTGTTTGCTACGATAACACTAAAGCTCTTTATCTTAAAAAGTTCGTATATAAACAGTGGAAAATTGCGTTCAGTTATTTGCCCTCAGTAAACAAGTTTAACACAACAGTCGAAAATTAACGTAGCAAACAAACAAATTATGTGTTTCAAATGGCAAACATTTTCACGAATCTCTTTGATGACGCAATTCTCGGAATCGCTTTTCTGCAAATTATGTAGTAAAATGTCGGAATTATTTCAATGGCATTACATTTTCAGAAAGTCCTTGTTTAATTTCAAGGTTTATTTACACCGTAAAGTAGAGTGTCTTTAAAAAAGTTCACGTGATGGTAAAATTTAAAAAAAAGCAAAGAAATTCAATTCTAGGGAAAATTGGAAAAATCAATGTCATTTGATTGAACGATGCCAATTTTGTCAAGTACAAAATATTTTATGATAAGAATGAGCTGGTAATAAATTGGATTGATATATAATTTGCCAAGACTTCATTATTTCAAATCTAGGTTAACAAAACTAAACGTATTAATTCGCATGAATTCTATCGACGAACTTAAAATACACTTGAACGTTGATAATTCACAGCTTCGACTAATTTCCGCAGATCGCATTGGCTAATTCGACGCCCATAATATAATCCATATTCCCGAAAGGCCAATTTCTCGTCATCTCGCATATTCCACTCGTGTCACTTAATCTCAATAAACCAAGCAGGGCGTGCGTGAGAGTGAGAGAGAGAGAGAGCGAGAGAAAGAAAAATTTCATCACTCGGCGTTGGATGATTATTCCAAGCGCGTTCGGCGCCGCGGAGCTGCGCTCTCAAAGACAGTGAGCGCGAGCGTTAATAGAACGCAGAGAAGGTATAGATAGACGGATAAGCAAGTTTGAGAGAGAGCTTGCGCGCAAAGGAGCCAAGCTGTCATTACCCAAGCTCACGTATCCAAGGCGTGAACGCGCGCGCGCGCATCTTGTTACGGGCCTCTTGGGGGGATCGAGCCTCGACTGCATATATAATGTATTATAACGCACGCGCTACAAGTACCTGACTCCGCTGACTCACACACACTCTCTCTCTCTCTCTCTCTCTCTCTCTCTCTCTCTCTCCTCTCTCTACTATAAATGCAAATGCCTTAGATTCAAGTCGAATGCTGAAAAGTTATACCCTCCCCCCTCGACGTTATTAAGGCCGACGTTTCTTTTCTCTTTATCGACGCATTTGCATATGTGATTGCGATGTGAGTCTTCCTAGCACTTGCCCTCTTGGTTTGAATTTTTTTTTTTTCGAGCGCTTTTTAGCGGCGCTGATGAGCTTCCATGAATGATGATTACTAACTCGTTAACGCTGGAGCTTTTGAAAGTCAAAGAGCTTGTAAATGAAGCTTTTTTAAATTATAGGGTGCATACTTTCGTAAAGAACTGAGGTATATAAAGAATTTTCTTTTGATGTCTGACGGAAAACGTTTTGTTCTACTGTACATCAAATTCTACGTATTTCAAGGTATTAAAAAGATATTTTCTATACATGAAAAAATTTTATTTTTCGGGTGATAAGAAAATAATTTGCGTGTAATTGCAATTTCAATTCAAATGCAGAAAACTCTAATTGATCTCTAATTTGATTGCATCAGTACCGACAAAAATTAATTACGCAAATTGCCACAATTTGACAAATGACATGCTTCAACGTATTATTACAATAATTTGCACATTCGAAAATGCCTTGAAAACAAAATAACCGAGAGAGAGAAAGAAGAAAATTCCTCGTCAAGGTGACCGCGTAGTCTTAATTACACCATTTTCAACGCACAATTGCAGCCGGGAATGAAAGCCGAGCATCGTTGAGAAGACTACGACGAGAGTAAGAGCATCCAAGGACTCATCTCTCTTCGTCGCTCGTGAAAAAGCAAAAACCGACCTCGAACCCCTTTTATACGCGGAAATTTAATATTTTTCTATCGAAATAAATCTTCTCTTGGAAGTATATGTACGACGCTGTCACCAGTCGTTCTCGTAAAATTGCTCCGGGGGAGAGAGAGAGAGAGAGACAAGCTCACAATCTGGGCGAGCAAGGGGCCGACAATAAACGTAATGCATTTTTTTTGAGGACATAAAAAACAGTTGAATAGAATGTCGGAAAAATGTTTAATCGATTTGTCGACTGTTTCGTTCCAAAATTTTATGGAATTATTTCGTTTATTCTCTGTTTTTTGTT
The DNA here is from genome assembly GCA_035047105.1 of Galeopsomyia nigrocyanea. NCBI lineage: Eukaryota > Metazoa > Arthropoda > Insecta > Hymenoptera > Eulophidae > Galeopsomyia > Galeopsomyia nigrocyanea. The sequence goes on along the minus strand of JAWWMK010051406.1, from coordinate 18,446 downwards.
TACAATCCAGAAAAAAAAATTTTCCGAAATATTTGTTTTTTTTGCGAGGCGAACATTTGAATTTGACAGAATAATCTTTATAATTACCTTTACAACAAACCACAAAATAATGCCGATGACTCAGCTATAACACACGAAAGCCAACAACATCATCATAATAATCATCTGAAAACACTCAAAAGTCGAAAAATACTTTACTTCGTTCGTCGCGCTAATGTCCCATTCATTCATAAAAAAAAAGCCCAGAAGCGTCCTAGTTATATTCGCGAGTTCCTCCTAGTCACTGAGAGCTCACAATCAATCATGTTCGATTTTTTTTCCTTTCTGCATATTATAAGCGCGTTCACGCACAACGTGAAAAATGCGATGGACTTCTCTTTGTCTATGATTGATAGAAAAAGAGAAGTCATAGAACGGAAATTGTCTTTAAACTGAGGTTGTTATTGCCGATGATCGGTAGAATTTGGCAAAATTCACGCGCTGTTGATGTCGCTCGCTTGTCGAGTGGGAGGGGCGAGAGGGAAATGATTTCTGATGCTGCTACTGCGTAAGTTTTGATTGATGAGCTCATTTCCTCTCATTACTATTTGATATCTCGAGCTTATGCATACGCTGATTTTCGATATTGATAGTGCCTTGATGTATATTACGTCAGAAATTAATTTTGACGAAAGATGGCTATAAATTTAGCGATGCCGATTGTGCCCGAAGAAAATATTTTTTTTTTACTGGACAGCGTATATACGTTCCATCTTTATCTTGAATGCGGTATGACGTTGTTTGCTTCGATAATTCCCATCGACGAGGATGAAAATATTTATCTATTATATAAGCGGCTTTCATTGCAGTTATGAACGTGTAGTATTACGAAGAGGAATTTCTTAGAAAATCAATTAACACTGTAATTAAAAATATTATTATTTCCCCTTTTTTAATAATCCCATATTATCTACTAGTGACCATAAAAGCAGTCATTTTCCGCCCTTTGACGCAAAATTATGTGCAAACATTCAAATATAATATTCGTTTCAGTTACTATCCATTTGAAAACACTATTTCAAAGTGAAATATATTCTTGATATAACTATCGTAGTGTAAATATTTCTTTTCTTCAGTGTTGATAAAATGCAATATACAACGAAATTTTTGGTAAAATCAATGTACACGGTGTTATGAAAAAGGATTGATGCCATATCTTGAAATCAATTTTTTACATACATGTTTGTATGCTTTATAAACGTACGCCATGAAGAATAATTCTAAGATTTCAGATTCATAAGCGTATTCTTAATAAATGCAACGCAACGCTTCATATCGCGAATGTTCGCTCTATTTCATACTTTTTATCTAGAAATAGCTCTATTATACAACTCCTACTCTCTGGGTATTCAGTATGAACCCCCATCCTACACGAATACTTTTTTTGTCGTCTCTGCTCTCGAAATTAAAGTGGCAAAGAATGAGCGAGTGTCGCTTTGAACTGTCAAATGAAATTTCTATTTGGAAAGAATCGTAGCTCGCTGTATTACAAGAAATGATTAACTCCCACGGTTGCATAGTTATAGTGAAAGCAGTAATGAAAATCTATGTAACGATATTAACTTGATAATAAAACTAAGAGAATACGTTGATACGAGTGACTAAAGAAAACGGGCTTTAGATAGAAAATTCAAAAGCGTAAATAACGAGATGCAAATTGAATTTCAAGAGGATAAAGTGGATTAGGAAAAAGAATGTTCTTACAAGGGAAATCATTACGAATGCTAAAAAGGGTAGAATTTTATGCTGAAGAATTTTCTATCACAGTAATTTCCATTTTTAATTGTGAAAAATCGATATTCCATTTGAACGCATCGCTACGATTCGTTGAAAATCCACAAAAGGCACAAAAATAAAATCATTTTCTCAAAACCACACCACGAAGCTCGCGAGTAGCCATGAAAGCTTTTGAAAATCAAATGCATTCCGTCGCATAGAAAGAAAGAAAAAAAACGTGACGCTAATATAAAGAAACTAAATCAGCGTAACAGCATTAGCTTAGAAGCTACACGAATAGCCGCAATGCAAGTCGCGTGTGTTTTCCATAGAGCAACGCAACGATATACACAGCTTGTATATATTTGTTTACCGGGACGCTGAGAGCGGAAACTGGCTCTATATACGCGCCGATCGAATGATTCCACGCGCGCACCGACTGCGGAATTCTGATTGCGCTCTGAATTCAGTGCTAAAGCCACCACGATTTTATTTTTTTTTTTTTCATCGGACTTGTGCTCGTGATTCTTTTTTCTTTTTTTTTTCATCTACGTGGATATTTCTGGCACGTGCGGATACGCACGGATTTCAAGTTTGATGGAAATTCGACGGTAGGATATACTGCGAGAGATTTTACGGCGTCACTGTTTGGATGCTGTGCTTTAAAATCTAGCTTATTTAAAATACTACTAGTGGATTACTTTTTTTTTTTGAATGGTTGAACGTTATACGTTGATCTTTTGTTTGGATTGTTCATCAAAATACTTGCATTTTTGTGTTTTTCGAAAATAAATGGAAGAGCAACCTATATTTCGTCAAAAAAAACTTTTACTGAAGGATTTCAATGCAGGGGCTTTCGTGTGTACAGTACAGCCAAACAGATTACAAATAGAATATTACAAGAGATTGAAACACAAATGAAAAAAAAAATTGTAGCATTATCTACCAAATATTACTAGTCATACATTCAAAATTAGCAATACCTTCGAGAAAGAAAAACAAGTTAGCTTTGTATATACAGTAGCTTACGGTAATCGACAAAACCAATGTTTATTCATAAAAAGAGGTTTAATAGCTCTCGAGTTCTCGCGCGTTGCAGGATTTACGAGGTCGTTTTTGCCTTATATATGCGACAAAAGGCATTTTAAGCTGGGAGAGCTATTAAAATAAAACGAATCTCAGTTTTAAAAGCACCGAGCGCCTGCGCGCGCACTTAAAGCTCGAAAACTTGCTTGCGACGAATCTCCATTTGCTTTTAGTCAGCTTGCTGTGTTTTTATACGCCTCTAGAGAGAGAGAGAGAGAGAGAGAGAGAGAGAGAGAGAGAGAGAGAGAGAGAGAGAGAGAGAGAGAGAGACACACGCGCTTATCCATTTCGCGCAGCGATTAATAATGCAAGCTCGAGGAAAACCATTACACACCTGCATCTGTACAATATCTTTATTAAGGTTTTAATTTTCCAAGCTCGAGCGTTGCAATTTCTTCTCTTCGTATTTAACTCTTATTAAAGCATAACAAAGTTAGAGCGTCGACGGTACATAGAACCAATTTCGTAAGCTTTGTTTTCTCTGGCGAAACGCTGTGTATATACAGGGGAGACATTGAAATTTCATCTGGTGCGTTGTAGACGACTATCTCAAATTTTCACTTTTACGTCACATCCTCGCCGACCGTTCTATCTTTTGGTATGTTGCTCGCTTCTAGAAATGTTTTGCGGAAAGAAAGAGGAGTTTGGAAAAAAAAAGAAGTAAGAAGAGAGCACAACCTTTCTACGTTTTTATTTCGTGTTTACAAGATTTTTCTTGAAACTTGATGTTGGCATCTTTGCAGAGTTTCAGCTTAGGGACTTGCAAAACAGAAAAAATTAAATTTTTTTTTTCGTTTGAGAAAAATTTTATTCAAGAACGGAGGAAATACCCAACGGTTATTCTAGATACATAAATATTTTATATCAAGAAAGACACGTGCACGCTTCTCGATGTTGTTTTTAACGTAACAAAACTCAATATTTACAACGGAAAACTACTTGTTGTACGCCAAAGCGAAACTAAAATATCAACAACTTTGAAAACGGGAAAGTTGCGTTCAATAAATATGCTTTGTTGATTTCCCTCGAACTTTTTCACCGTATAAACTTGGTTCACATAAACTCCATACGCAATATAGCTTACAGAGAAAATATTGTAACCAAATCACTTACTTTTTACTCGCGAATCATAAAAAAAAGACTTATTTTTCAAGTACTTGATAGTTGACGATTATCCGTTTTCGTAAAGCGAATCTCGTGCATAATTCAAGTTGACTAAGTAGCATCCAACGAGAATCGTATTCCTCGCATGATATACTCGTGTAGTTTAGCAAGCGTATTTTTTCCGACATCCTATATCCTTCTCGTAAGCTCGAGAGGAAATTTATTCCTTGTAAATCCTCCAAAAGTGCGTACTCAACGGCTTTGGTAATCCTTGATAGCCGAAATATTATCCGCGAAGCGCACAAATTCGTATTAACGTACGAATTTATGCTCTGCCATTACTCAAACAAAAAAAAACACGACAATAATCGAGGTATACTTAAAAATATCCACTGTAATCGCAAGGGAGGGGGGTGGGACTAAAACTTCTTTCACGTCGTAAATTCCGAATCTGAAAATTGAGGGTCGATTGTCCGTTCGTAGAACAAAACAACAGCGGTTACGTTGACGTATGGCTCATGCCGGTTGGCTGTCTATTAACGGCTAACCGCATGCGCTCTGACAATACCGAGGTCGGCCGCCGCTTAATTACGCGAGAGACTTTAAGCAGACGACGCGACGCCGCCACGTAGTTTCTAGAGATTCATGCGACGGACGAGTTTCGTCGCGATTAATTACTTGACTTTCACACACACACACATACGTGTATATATGCACTCGCGATTGAAATACGCAAAACTTTCTTGGGCGTATATATATTATAGCTAGCACACTACTCCGATGTGAATTAACTCGTGCATGTGAATTTATGATTTTGGAAATTGACAAGTTTTCGCGATGCACGCGCTCGAATTGCTTCACGATCAAGTTATACACTTCGAATTGTACTTTAAATTTATCCATTTGGTTGTGCGTAGTGATTATCTCGCTGCTGGTAATTTATACCATCGCCGCGCTCAAATATTCTAATTTACTGGAATATTCCACTAATTTATTTCAGAATGCATTTCTGTTATTAATGTTACGCGCATGTACGTCTACTCCAAGAACAATGTGGTATAAGTAATGCGTTTGATATTTATCTCATCGCTGAATTACCAGAATAAAACAACTATGGTTTGTTTTCTCTTCTTAATAAATGGCTTGAGATACATTAACAAATTGAGGGACTTTCATTGCATACATTTACTTGTACACAAATGTTATTATTTGTTTTACAATGAATTGTTTGTTTCTTTGTTGTAGGTAAGTTAACGAAACAACTTCAACATTTACATAACCACTTCAATGTAAGTTTCAATTTTTCATATCTGATTTAATACAGAATCTCAGATTAAAGATGGACTAGTATATTTGATTTTCTGAATTAACAAGAAATCAAGTCGAAATAAGATTCGCAAAAGAAGCAAAAACACGGCAAATAAGCTAAAAGACACATAATTATACGAAAGGATATACACGGTAGCATCTTGATTGGCGCTCTGCGCGCGCTGGATATCTCTCTCGGAGCATCTCCTTTGACGCGGTTTAATTAGACCTCCGACGACACCGTTCGCCAATTTCGGCCCTCGCGAGATAGCTTAATGGGCCGCGCGAAGCTTGCATTAAAGTAAGCAAGGTCGGACTTTTCTTCTCGTACTCTCTCTTTTTCTTTCTCATTTTCCGTGGCTCATATCTTTACGCAAATACACGCGCGGCAGCCATACTGACCGAGGATTTGAGTACGGGCGGTCGAGAATTAATGCCACGAGCGGATCTACCCTGATGAAAGATAAATATTTTTGCGTAGGATACCATCGCAAGCTCGGGAACTTATATTGCTACCTTTTTTTTTCTCATTCGAAGGAGGGAAAAAGCTCGGTGTACTGAAACGTTTTTTACTTGTGGGATGGTCAATGTTTGCTTAACGTTGGCTAAAAATGTCGAGCATTAACGTAAATCACAGAAAAAAAATATGGCTGCGTAGAAACATATTTTTCTAACGGGGTGAGTACACGTAAAATGCACTTTTTAAAAAAAAAATTCTTGTTTGTATACATTTTTGCTGCGGGTCGGGTGTAACGAAAGAAGTAGTAGAGTAGGATTTTAGTCAGACATCTGAGATTTTTCAATATTTAATTCTATTAAAAAATGTTTTTATTCACTTCCATTTCCGTCCATTTTCACAGTAAACGAATAAGCCATTGTATTCACTTGATACATCGTAAGAATCATCAACTGAAATAAAAACACGTCCATGTATCCATCTCGATAGTAAAACGTAAAGAGAAAAGCACAAAATAAAGAACCAACCATAGAGTCACGTAGACTTCCTTCACAAAACATTCCTCCTCCATTTCACACTTTTTTTTCTCTCAAAATAAAACTATTCCATTTTATCTCTCGCAAGACAAACACGCGACTTCTGAACCATCATGTTCATCGCCGTCGTCTTTATCTTCCTCTCTCGGAATTAAAATTCCACGAGACCACGCGCGAACAAAAAAAAATGCTCCTCCTTTCTTTCCACGTGCTAGCCACGCGCTAAATAGCTTGGCGCTTTTATTGCATTCCCTTCTACGCGCAGAGGTGTAGTAAAGCCAGCTTCGACATAACTCACGCCCGATCGACGTACACTCGGCCGCTTTATGGTCGCTCATTTATCGGCGTATACCTAGCATTACTTACGACGAAAGTACCAAAAGAGAAAGGGGAAGAAGCAAAATAAAAATAAAAAGGAGAGAGAGCCAGCTTGTGTACTTCCGTTATAGACAAGGAAAGCCCTGCAGGGACGAGGAAAAGCTTCGAGGTCGAACTGCCGCGATACACGTACTGGCTAGTGGAATTGTTGTATGTATTGATTCGCTTTTACGATGAGCTTTGATGTAGTACTCGAGATCGTGAAAGAAAAGAAAGATGAGAGTACTGTTGCAGAGCTATTAGTGGAAATTAAGCTTAAATTAGCCCGATTATCGAACATAGATCAAAAATGTAATTGACTGATTCTTATTCATTAGCAATGTTATTGATAATATTGCCATTAATCAATTCCATTAATTTGCATTCATCGTCTACAACTGAAATTCTATAATATAAGGAAAGTAGATAAAAAAAAAGTTTTTTTTCCTCATTCTGCTCCACATACCTCGTTGTTTCCTTCTTCGGCTATCAGACACAAGAGAGTAGCGACGTTGAAAATTGGACACTCGTAAATTTTCAGGAAGCACGTGACTGCGGCCTAAACGAAATTTACCGCGGCTTCCGCTCCGGCAATAAAAGAGTTTTTTTTGGCTGGCTCTTTTGTAAGGCCTGGCTCTTCCTTATCATGTGTGCGATGCGTTTTTCTACTGTTTCACTTATATAATGCTTTTTTGTTTTGTCGATATTGTTTCACAATCGTTTTTACGTGAATATTTTTATCAAGCGAAAATTGAATTCTATGTTGTATTCAACAATTATTTATATTTATAATACTTAAAAATTTGATTATTGTTCGTGTAGTAAACAACATGAATTTTTTAAAATAAATAATAAAACATGTTTCAACTCATTCAATAATAAAATTGTCTTGTCCGACCGTAGCGCGATTGTACTACTGAAAGTCAGTATTACATTGTAATTGCACCGTTGATCGCAAAATCGATGTGATTTATCCAAACTTAAATTTTAATTATGAGCTCGTATTCAAAAATTCCAGCGTACACCTAAACGCATTTTCCGTTGCACCTTATAAAAAGCTAACAAATGTATATACCTCAAAGCGCGTATACGATAGCCAAGATACACTTGTAATAGCCGCAACGTGCAGCAAGTGCAGCACATATACGTATAAGTTTCTGCAACAATGCATTTGTGAGTTGAGACGATGACGTTTTGAGCTTTATGGCAGTATTAACGGCGAAAGTTTTCGCGTTGAATTTATGAGTTACCGGAAGTAGCTGAGCACTAAATAGGCTGAGTTATTGCCGTGGATTTATCAAAGTCGCCTACGTTGTTACGCTATGAATTTCATCATCGCCTACTCTCTCTTTCCGCCTGATACGCGATCGCCCAATTGGCTTCGTATATGGCCTATTCCACAAAAAAAGTGCCTTAATTTGGTAGCATTTTTTGAAATATTCAAACTGTGGGTACGCTCTCAATTTTAGGGTTACGCAGTTCTACGGGGCATCAAAAGTTTCTTAATGCTCTTACCCACCCTCTCCTTTCATGTGACACCCCCTTTTTTGCTTGTGACAGTGTTAAAATCACACGAGAACTCTGGCATCGATAAAAACGAAAATCTGAGCTTTTCTGGTTTCTTGTGGTTTTTTTCGATTTTTATAAGGAAGGCAAAACGATAGCAATAATCGGACTTCAGAATAAAATTCCACGGCTCAAAATACGCCGGAAACTATATTTTATTTTTTTTCTACTCGAAATTTCGACCCTTGTAGAGCTCTGAAAACACACAAAATTGATGGAACGTGCCAGATTTGCCATTTTATTAGTTTTTTTACTTTTTATGCATTGTTGTAGTTTAAAAAGCTCTACAAGCGTCGGAATTTCGAATAGAAAAAAAACAAAATATGGTTTTCGATGTATTTTGAGGCGTAGAATTCGATTTTGAAGTCAGATTAACGCTATCTTTTTTCATTTTTTGTCAAATTCCAAAAAACTATAGAATTTAGTATATTATTTTTTGACCGTTCTAAGACTTCTAAGTCCAAAAAAAAAAAAAAAATGGTGTCACAAGATTACGCGGCGTGGGGCACTAGTGTTTTTAGGTTCTCTTAGTGTTTTAGATTGAGAAAATATAATAATTTCGAGCGTAACCCCGAGTTTTTAATTTGCCAAAACCCGAACGAAGTTATGGTAGTTTTTTTGTGGAATTGGCCATATATACTTTCGAGCCAGATTCTTTTTTTTTCTATCGCACAGCAGATAGAATCATTCGAATGCGAGCAGATGAAATTCCGATAGAATTGAAAAATACCAGTTTATCCGGCGCGATACCTCACATATAGACGATCAAGCCTTTTTTATTTCTCTTTATTCAGCGAACAACGTAGTTGAAAGCTTGAAATGAAATCGATGCGCGAAGTATATAGACATCCATTGGAATTTATCCTCTACGGTGTGTGATAGGTCCTCGAACGTGACCTTAAAAAGAGAAGAAGAAAAAACACTCAGCGCGCAGCTCAAATCCGCGCGCGTGGGTGCAGGCGAGAAAAGATCTACGCCAGCTTTCAGGGCACAAGGGACGTAGTACTGTATAGTGTGCAAGCCCGGAAGCTTTTTACGCCAAACGTGCGTTATGGGCCGTACTCTCGGCATTTCACCTCGATCTTTCTCTCTCTCTCTCTTTTTTTATTTTGCTACACACCCCTCGTGCACGCTTTTTATCTCACACTGATTGATATATCTACTTCCTTCTTTTCACTTTCTCTTTCTTTGGCTTTCAATTTCACATCTTTTATATACTTTGCTTTTTTTTTGGATCCCGAGCACTTTCGTTTCAATTCACTTATTCAATAACTTTAGTGTTGTAGCTATTTCGTGAGTAGAATTTTTTTTTTGTAAGTGAAAAAAAAATATTTATAACCCTCGCGTGCGAGAATAAAAAAAAAAAAGAAAAGTACGTTCGTCGCAGCAAACTTTTTCTTATCATTTTCCACATGTATATCGCTCGCTTTTTTTTTCCTTACTATACTACAGCTCGTTTCGGGAGTATTATGTACTCGACGTAGCCGACGAGCGTGTAAACGCTTCCTTCGCCGGATGAAGCCATATATATACATACATACGCGTTCTCAAAGAACATCTGCGCGGGAAACTTGCGAGGGAGCTTGCTCGCGGCTCTTTTTTCTTTTTTCCTAGTCAAGGAGTATTTTTATCTCCCTCTCGCGAATATTTTTGCAAGGTCGACCCGCTGTCTTTTATTTATTTTTTCTCTCTCTCTCTCTCTCTCACGCTCGAAGTAGTGGTAAACAGAGATAAGAGCAACGCAGCTGCTTTCGAAATTCACTTGATACGTGCCAATTTATGCAGACTTTTGTGTCGTGAATGGGAAGATTGTTTTGCTAAAAGCTTCTATTGAAACTTACGCTCTCTTGGCATCGGTTTGCATTATCGTTCGAGAGCGAAAAGAAAATTTATATGGTCTCTACGATACACTTTCGTACGACCGAAAAGATACGAATTTGTTTTCATTTTCAAGGAAGAACAAACACGATAGAGCGACAGAAGAAAATTGAATCGCCGCTCGGCCGTGCACGCGATATGCGCGATGTATTATTTTGCGTACGATGGATCTCACGACGGATGCAAACGCGCGCACCACGCAAATGCGTTCTCGGAAAAAAAAACACGCGTAGCGCTATGTATACCTCGAGCTTTTATAGCGTGTCGGAAAATTGCGAAATCGATTTTGATGCGAGCTGAAAGAAGACAAGAGTAAAGGATATCGGGAAATCGAACTTACCTGACAACCGTTATAAAGATAGATCTCTTGATAAAAGAAACAATAATAATTTTTTTTAGCTTGTTTTTCGTATTGCGTCATAATGCCGAGGATTACCTACTGAAAATTTCAATTAAACATGAATTTTAATTTGTAAACAATTCCTTTGATGCGCCCGCACAACATATTTGTGTTTCATTCTGCATTTATGAAACATTTCTGGCTTTAATTTCGAGCTTGTAAAGAATGCCGTACAGAATATTTATACAGAAAATCAAGAGTTTGAAATTCAAAAGCTCGTTAGTGCGTTTTTCGCTGTATTATGAAAGTTTCAGATGAAAACTTTTGTTTCGGTAAATAAAACGAACGTGTGTCACGAAAATTAATATTTCTACGTTCATTATACTCAGTATAAAAATTAATTCCTTTTTCCGCGTAAAACCGACCCACATGCACGAGAGACAAAGCAATCTGTTCGGTGATTATCTCTTCATGAAAAAGAACGGAGAACGAACGCAAATGAAAAACCACAAAAATGCACAATCAATCGTCACGACGAGCAGGCGTACAAAGAAAAAAAAAAGAGAGATCAATGGAAATCTATCAAACGCTCGCGATAACAACAGAGAGCGCAACAACAAAGGTCTAGTGAAAATAACGACTTTAGCTGCACGTTGGCGGCGTCGGCGGCGGCAGTTTATTGCCAAGATTTATGGCTAGGAGAGTCTTCGCGTGTGCGTGTGCGCGCGGATGCGCTCGTCGCGGAATGTCACCGCGAAATGATTATGAATAGACCACGGAAATGAATTCTGTCCCTCTCTCTTTCTACCTCGTGCTTTTAGGTTTCGCGCTTTTACGCGAAATATGAATAACGCTGATAGCGTGTGGTTTTCTGCTTTCAAGTTTGTGCTTTATGGGTATGAAAATGAAAGTGTACAATTTATTTTCTCTGTGAAAAAAGTATATTCTATTGTTTATTAGATCTGACACAGAGTGTAATAAGTAGCAAATACGTTGAAAGCTAAGAGGGTGATTTCCGAAAAATAAACAGAAACTTCTTGTAAGTAATTCCGCGTTGGGAGACAACACGCTGACATATTGGCTCCGAAACGACGGGCTTAGCGTTGTCGAAGCTTAAGTTCGGGTTTGTGTCGTGGCTGGTGCAGCGTCATTTGAATTGCGTCACGCAAACCAAAGAGCGTATTACTACTACTATCCCTGTACAAGATGTCGTGCCGTAAGACGAGCTTTATTACTAGTATACATGACCAAAGCTAACCGAGCGCGTGTATTGTTTTTGTAATCACAATCGTAAAGTACTCGCGTGCAGCTTACGCTACCATTTGGACTGATTTGGTAAAAATACGTTATGACACTGTATAGAATTTTTCGTAAAGTGCGTTGTTACAAAAAAAAAAAAAGAGCTTTTGTCGTAAATAATAATGAGGTTTTTGTCCGAAAAATACCGAGAAATCCTTTTTAAACGAGACAACTTACCCATGACGAAACTTTCCCTTGAGAAGTTATAATACAAAAGCGCTCTCAAAGTAATCAAACTCTACTCGCGAGCGCAACAGTCTGCCAATTTAAAACTCGAGAAAAATAAAACAGAAGTCTTGTATATATAATTGCCAGATAAAAGGAGCTCCTTTACTACCATACGAAAGCTCCGTCCATTTCCGTATACATATATATCCTTCGCCCGAAATTGGTATGCATGAAGACACGTGCGATTGCTTTCGATTTAGATGGGATGTTGTTCGATGATTGGAAGGACAAGCATAAGCCAAGGGGATAATGGATGTTGGAATTTGAGGGGCTTGTTTCCTTGACTTGTTTGCTCGACGACATCGAAAGAGAGAGATAGAGAGAGAGAGAGAGAGAGAGAGAGAGTATAGGACGTTTTTATTGCGTAGCAATCCCCGTATTGAATTAGGAATTTCTTTATGAATTCTTAAGGCTGGGGGGTAGCAGCTGCCCATGCGATTGTAATTTCAACAAGTTTACTTTACATTTCGACTTCGGAAGCTATACCCAGAATTCCATTTGAATGTTTTGCGAGTTATTATACATACGCAGTCTCTGCGTTGAATTTCCGATAGATTGTAAACATTTGTTTTACGGGATTTCAGTCGAGATTCGATGAATTTGTAATCATTGTTTTTACGGAAAATAAAACATTCGAAATAACATATGTAAATTTATACTCCGATTTTATATTCATGTTTACTATTGAAACAATAGTCAATGTAATAATCGCACAAATCATTTGTAACAGACAAAAAGCTTTCTCTCTGATTACTTAGCTAAGAAAATGAGCAACAAAGGCTAAAACTACACTTTTGCTCAACTCGCGCTCGTATCCACTCGAACAATCATCGTAGAACGAAGTGAAAACTCCGAAGAGCGAGATGGTGCATTCGCGAATTTCCATTGTCGCGAAACGGTAAAGTTGATAGCGGAGTGCATCGGCGAAGAGAGAGAGAGAGAGAGAGAAAGTGAAAATCATGTCGAGGTCGCAGGGACTTTTGCTCGGCGATCGGCCTCGATTTTCAAACGCGCTAATTGCTTTATTGTTGCCGCGAGGAGGGGCCTGACTCGATGTGTGCTCTGTAAGCAAATTACATCGTTATCGATACGTAGCGCATGGTCCGAGCTTTTGTCGATGGATTTTGAATATTTTCTCCGTAGTATAGCTTTCCCTAACTACGTTTGTCCTCTATAGTGCAATCGTGACGCGATCGACTCTATTATTAATTATCGTGAAACAAAAATAAATTAAAATCGATTTAGCAAAATGAATTACAGGTATTAAAAAAGCATTTTCCATCGTAATCATTAAAAAGTAATAAAACAAGTATGTTAATCGATGGCGGGGGTCGAAACTCGTTAAGAACAAGTCTTCGCCGAAAGTTTCGCTCGGGTAATCATTGTCTCGCAATCGTTTTTTTTTTTTTTGGGGGGAGGGAAATCCGTTGACTGACACTTCTATCTGCCTGTGTATGTTTTTTTTTATTCGCGCGACGGAAATAACTCGAATCATGCAGGCGCGGACGTCGAAGGGGTCGAGCGTGTGTGTGAGCGCAGAGAGAAATAAATATTTATTCGGACTGTCAAACTCTCGTCTCAACTGTGGCAACATCGCTATAATTTTGCGAGTAAAGCGGTTCGTCGCTGGCGAATTCAACTTATTTCTCGGAAGTTTCTTGCCTTTGGAACCGATTATTTTCTTGAAAATATTCGCGAAAATCATTTTCAGCGTGCGTGCAGATTGATTTCGTAACAAATATATTGCTTGGGAAAATATCGTTTATCTGTCGTCGTGTTTCGTTGCAGCGCATCATCAATGATTGAAAGAGAATCAAAATATAATTTTATTCAATATCTAAACATAGAAATTTCGTAGATAATGAAAGCCTCTTGAAGACGTAAACCTAAGCGATTCTAATCTCAACTTATTCTAGGCAAGAATGAATGAGGAACTGATAACACTCCCTCATCTCGTATATTTGTGGGAGCAGGTGCGTTCACCTATCGCGAAAAGATTGACGATTAATCATTGCTCACTTTCGAAAGTTTCACTGGCGCGCGCGGCGGCGACGGCGGCGGCGGCCGGAAGCATTATCGTCGTCATCAGTCATCTCGTCGCGACGTTATACCGCTTCCGGAGTTAATCGACGATGGCTTTGGAGAGAATGAAAAAAAAAACTAACCGGAAAGGGGTGTATTGAAATTTTAATGCCTGCTCGTCACGAAATGGAAAGTCACGTACATATATAGGCTTCTTTTGATCGCTGTCGCACGTGCGTGCGGAATGGAAAATCAACATAGTGATTTGTAGTTTCTTTATTCTTTATCCTTGACAGCGTCAGATTGAGTTAGAGTATATATTGTAATCTTTGCAGCTATGAAGATTAATAGCTTTTTCTTTGTTTGAAAGAGTTTGAAAATACGTTTGCTGAAAATGAAGACTCCATACAAGAATCTTACGAACACATCAAAATATTCCAAACTGATCTTGATAAAATCCACTAATTGAATATTTTCGTGGCATAGTAGCTACTACTACGAAGAAGATGGCAAACAACATAGTGAAGACAGTTCATTCACGGGTAATTGAATATCAGAAGTTGGAGTTCAATAGCTTCGTCAGTGCGCAAGATCATAACAAATGTATATTCTCCGAGCAATTTCCTTTTCGATCAATGAGGCTGCGAAAAGGCAACACAAAACGTGGATATATAAACGAGAGAAGAGAAAACCATCTGGAAAATGAGGAGTGTCGGTACACAGAGACACCGTAGGTATATATACGTATACTGAGATGGGTAATGGCAAAAAGTATCTCAGAAACAGAGACATGACAGGAAATGTGTTGCGCAGAGAAACAATGAGCCGAGAGAGAAAGAGAGAAAGAGGAAAGCTCGGCGAGTTTGCCTGTGAAAGTGGCACACGGCGAGATCGGAAACGTCGAAACTGATATAAAAATAGAGGCCGGCGTGAAAACTCGTACACAAGTATATATACATAGAAAGAGATAAGGAGAAAAAGCTCTCTCTCGCGACGCAAGGATCAAAACAAGAGTATCAAAGTTCTAAATGGGCTTCTGATATCCCATGCATAAAATGTATATAAGTCAGGTCGAGTACCACTATCCCCTCACTAGAATTAATAAAAACAATGTCAAGGCTCTGAGAAGGGCAAAACTAAAGTATCACAAAAGGCTAACAACGCGAACATAATGGAAATAATGAGCTAAAACGTGGCGAGAATTAGCTCTTTTTGTCAGAAAATCTCTCTCTCTCTCACGTGCGAATTCTCTTTCTCGTTCTAGTTCTCTCGCGCAGAAAAGATAATGGCGTGTTAAAGTAAAGCCGCAAACAAACAGTTCTCGGGCAAAATTCAAAAGCCCTCTCAAACTATATACCGCGCACTCGCGGCAAAATACAACGAGAGTAGTTGGAGGGACAATCTTTTCCGCGCGATGTATATTACTATATACACATAGTTGGAAAGAGAGAGAGAGAGAAAAAAAAACAGTGCGGTCGAGCACAATGTGCTTGCTGCTGCTCGGTACAAAGAGGGAGGAAAAGGGACGGTGGTGTTCTGTTCGTAGCAGCAGAACGTTGGATGAAATAAAAGTCTGTCGTGCGCAGCACGATTCTATTGGCATAATAGCCAAGCAGCAGCCAGCGTTGGAAAAAAAACGTCCCGCCATCGACGAGTGTGCGAATCGCGCGAGAAAATGGACCGAAAGAGAATAACAATAGATGGCTTTTTTTTAGAGACACCGCGAGAGCGTAGTTCGTATTTTCTCGCGAAATAGAATAGTAAAGAAACGAGAAGTTAATTATTTTTTTAATGCTTTGTAAATATGCGTGAATTAATTACGAAGAGTACAGAGTAATAGAATGAATAACTCGTACAGCAAGTGTGTAATGAATGGAATGTGCAACGATGTCCATTAAAAGCACGTATATAGCTTCAAAATTCGTGGAATCTAATCGAAAACTCTTGTATGTGTGTGTGCGACAAAGTTTGGCTTGGTCAACAAATTGATGGCCGGGATCGTGATTCCAATTCGGTTATATGTGGAAAACGTGACGGGATTTTTCGCGCAATAAAATGACTTGTTTTTTTTTTACTACGCACGTATCTCTCAAGGTTATTAAACAGATTTTTTTTTCTGCACGTGGAAAAAGCTGTGGCGTTAATGTTTATTATGCATGCAATACTCGCGAGAGAATAATTAACTACTTATTAGTTATTGACCGACAAAAAGTGTGATTAACATGCATTTATGGAGTCGTAACGCATTCGTAATTTTATTTCAGTATTCATTCGCTATATATATGCAAAGACAAATAACGGTAGATCATAAATTCTTTGGTATAAAATTATATTATTTGTGATACTTGGTTAAGCATTTTTTAAATGAGTTCAGAGTTCCATCAACTTTTGGTTGTGGTATTCCCAATATATCACAAAACAATGGAACTAAATCGATGTTATGGAACGGTACTATTTTACATTTTGGCAGAAACGCTGGTCCCACTCCGAAAAAAATCGGATGCATATCTGGATCTGCATTATCGTAACCATGAAGACCGAACTCTGACTTGTCGTTAACTGAAACAGAAAAAAAAATTCTTTTTTCTATTTTCATTGGTTTTTGTAATTTGAATCGTACTATGATAGTTTATAATGACATACTTTTAATATCAAATACATTTTCAACCCATGAAAATTCGTCAGGAAGAATTTGAAAGGCATATCCAATCTTGCTAACGATAATGATAGGCGCTATTCTTGGATTATTTTTGTAATGGTATCGTTCAGGTATGTCTTTCTTCAAGTAAACGTCGAATCCCTTGGTTTCTTTAGCAGCATTTTGTAATTTATCATACACTGATTTTTCTTTGCCTGTAGTTATGATTATTAGTTAGTTAATAATGAATAATTTCAAAAATAAATTGCTTCAATTACCAGGGTGCGGGAAAATATTGGTCATGGGAGCATAACCAACAGGAATGTAATCAGCTGAATCGACGTATTTATTCAAGTCAATTATTTTGTTCGGTGTGACAGATGTCATTCCGTGATCACTCACGTGTATAACATTCACGTCGTTCAAACCGTTCTCTTTCAACTTCGTATGAAGATATCGCGTGGTATCGTCGACTTTCTTCAAAACTTGATTGTATCGGTCGTTACTAATTCCAATGCCGTGTCCGTGAAAATCGGGCTCGTCGACGTAAAGCATTGCGAAGTTAATTGGTGTTTTGGGATGATTGAACCACGATATCGTTTCGTCCACTCTGTCTGAGAATGAAGTATCGATATTCCATGGCTGTAATCGATGATGATAGATTAATTATTGGATTAGCATTTTATACAAAAGCTTCAATTTAGTTTTTGAATATTCAAAAGTGGAGTGGATGATTGATCAAGATACTTAACATCAAGGTGAACTGTTACTTAAAGCAATTAAATTATTGTCCGTTGAAAAAAATAAAACACTTACCGTTGAAAATGTGATGTTTATTCCACCATAATCAAAAACGCCGCCAACCCACATCTCCACACCGCTCCGCCTTCCTTGTCCAGCTTTTTCATTGAGCGTCTAAAGAAATTTTAAACAATCATTTTGTATTGATTTACGTATACTTTTAGAGAAGTCAACTTGCAACATATAGAGACTGACTTACCCATATTGGCATAGTATTATTATTGTAGTGGAATAATTCATACGAGTATTTGACTTTCTTTCCAGAATTTACATCGTAATATTCACTATCCACTACCCCATGATTCTCCACGTACAGTCCAGTAGCCATAGTAAAATGATTTGGGAATGTTTTCGTTGTGAAGGCATTTATCATGTAATCCACATAAATACCTTTAGTTTTCAATTCCTTAAGGTAAGGAACATTTCTATTAAAGTAATCGTATCTGCAAGATAAAATTTTCTCATTATTGAAATTTAATTGAGCGGTAAAAAAAACTATCGTACCTGAATCCATCATAAGAGACCACCAATAGTCTGGGTAAATTGGTCGTAGGTGCAGCTTGAGATTTGGTTATAAAAAATGCCGCGATTATAAAGATGAACAATT
Source organism: Galeopsomyia nigrocyanea (assembly GCA_035047105.1). NCBI lineage: Eukaryota > Metazoa > Arthropoda > Insecta > Hymenoptera > Eulophidae > Galeopsomyia > Galeopsomyia nigrocyanea. Next base: position 464 of record JAWWMK010051406.1, on the reverse strand, counting down.
GAAGAATCGTCATGGTTTAAAATTTTTTCAGAAATAATGCTAGTAGAATTTTTAAATGAATTCGCTCTTAGGCATCGACTCTTTGGTTTTTTGGTATGTAGACATCTGATCTATCGTTCAGTGCATCTAATTATAGTCTGATTTGGAACAAAGATTCACCTGATTATGATGTTTAAAACTGACAGAGTTGCTGCTATATTTAATTTTTCCGGCTCGTTGGCCTACATTTCTAAAAAGACTCTAGTTTAGAGCTATCTTAATTTTGTAACACACTTGAATCAATCTTTAATTTTGATAAGATAACGAACCTCCACTGCACTTATCACGTAATATTTACACATGAATAATTAGTTTCTAGAACAATTAATTTTTTTGCTTTAATTCATATTGCTTCCTCATAGAGGAAGCTTTGGTTTAGTGAAAAAAAAAGTTTTCTTAAAATCATTATAGAAGTATGTTTTAAG
>JAWWMK010051378.1:0-45662 GCA_035047105.1 Galeopsomyia nigrocyanea | reverse complement strand
CTTTGATTTTTGGCGCATGCGCACTTTTGTGCGACGTTGCCATTCGGTTCAAAATGTTCCGCAAGAATATATGTAGGCCGGGTGTACATACATATGTATAACCGCGCTTGTCCCGCCTATTAGGTACAATACACATACATAAATAAAATGAAAAGACATCATGTGATTTCTCACGTGATCCATCTGGTGATTTAACTATCACGAGACGTTTTTGCATATGATTGTTCGTCACATGAGATCTCATATGCATGATGAAAAATTACTTTGAAAATCCATCATCATCCAAGAATACTTATTTGCATTTTTTTTCTCTTTTTCTTGGAATAAATTGACTGATTCAACATGATATCACCTATATAAAGGTATTTTAGCGTGAATTGCTCCTACAATTTTAACGTGCCGTTTTGTCGTACAAATGTAGCGTGGAATCTATAATACAAAAATAGCGTGAGTCCTATAGCCAAAACCTCGGCCAAAACGGCAAGAGCCTCCAAGGAACAGACTTATTAGGCTCCGCTCCTTTTTTGGATATTGAAAATATTTAATAAGGTTCGACTCGCTGTAAATAAAATCCAACGCAATCAATCGAGTTGAAAAAAATACATAGTACTCATGAGTATACGTAGAAACTAGTAGTGTTATCAAAATAAGTGTAATAGATAACGCGATTGTTTAAAAAAATAAATACAAAAAAGATAAAATAGTATAGGCGCCCAGTGGGACCACTTGCCGTTTTGGCTAGGAGCTCGCGCCGTTTCGGCGTGGACTTCCACGCTACAATGGTACAACAGAGTAGCATGCTAAAATGCCTTTATTTTTTTCTCCGTGTAGGTAACTTGATGAGACTCCACTTAAATCATCATGCAAAAACATCTCGTGACAAATCACCTGCTGGATCACGTGAGATATAACATGATGTTTTCTAGGTTTATGACGAAATCCACAAAAAAGCACTTTTTTGAAGCTCAAAATGGAAAAAAAATTTTATAACGCTAGAACTTCCGGACTTTTTTCCTCTTCTTTTTGAAGGTATATAGCGACGAAAAATGCTCGTGAACATTGGAAAAGTTTACAGGAACTACATTTTCCGGATTTTCCCATTATAATCAAATGGGCTTATCTCAGTGAAAATAGGCAAAAAACGTCATTTGGTTCAAATGCTGATTTCTCGGCTTCTAAGACGGCTAGAAACATTTTTGACCAGTCAAAATTGTAGCAAAAGAAATGACCTTTACGTAGAAATTAGTTTTGTTTCAAAATAATTATGCGGTAAAAAGTTATCAACAAAATAACAAAAAATGCAATCTTTAGTTCATTAAAAATATGAAAAAAATACCGAAAAATTTGGGACCGTTCTTGGGGACTTTTCTAATGATCACGAGCATTTTCCGTCACTAGATACCTTCAAAAAGAAGACGAGAAAAATCCAGAAGCTCTAGTGTTAAAAAAATTTATTTTCCATTTTGAGCTTCAAAAAAGTGCATTTTTTTCGAAGATTTCGTCATATATACCTTTAAAAATTGGAAATCAAAATATATTTGAATTCTGTTATGAAATGATTTCAGCATCCTTTCCTGGATTGTTTGAAAAAAGAACAAATTGAAGAGGCAAAGTCGATTGTACAGGAATTGAAATGGATGGACCCTGCAGAATCGACATTGCTAATGCACTATTCAGTGAAATGCGGCAATGCAGAAATAACGGAATATTTAATCGACGAGGGTTTTGAGGTCAATACTCAAGACGATAATGATGGCGCTACTCCGTTGATGTTGGCTATAGAAGCCTGTGATGTTGACTCTGTAGAAATACTCTTGAAAAATGATGCTGACCTTTACATGTGTGATTTTTATTCGACGAGCAGCTTGGAAATGGCTTTTCGCTCAGTTCAGTCACTACTACCCTATGATTTTGCTCCATTCCAACGATCAGTCATCATTTTGGAGATGGTCTTTGATCAAGTTAACTATGACTTCTTGAAGGGCAAGTTGGAGCCAAGTCTGCTAGAAAACAGAACTTTTCTGCAGTATGCACTCGTGGTTTTCGGCGACACAGACACGACTAAGTCTATTTTGGAAAAAAATTACCCAATCAATCACCGCGAAGATGTCGGGACAGCTCTCCATTGTGCTATTTTGATGGCAAGATTTGAAAATGTGAATTTACTAATCGAGTACGGAGCAAATGCTAATGTAGCAGATGCACTTGGCAATACACCATTATACTACTACACGTACAATTTCGAGGATGTAGATGTAAACTTGAAAGTATTGAAACATTTGTTGAAATACACAACCACTTTGTTTAAAGTCAATGCACATGACGGCAGTACACTCGTGGAAGATTTATTGAGGAGTGGACAGAAAAAAACTGTGAAGGAAGTATTACTGAGCGGTATTGATGTTGATGCCTGTTTGAGTGGGAAAACTTGTTTACTGTCTCTCCTCGTTAAAAATAAATATTTTGAAGTTCTTGATCTGTTCGCCGAACTCCACATCAAGCTAGACGTTAATAAAGGCAAATCGAATGGACACACAGCTCTGATGGAGGCTGTGCGTATTCGATGCCCAGAAAGAACTGAATTTTTACTGCGACACGGCGCCGATGTGAATGTGATTACATCCGATGGGCATTCAATTTTATCATGCGTAAATTATGATGACACTTCAGGAACAGACCCAAATAAAGAAAGCAGTCTTATAAAAGTTCTCGAGCTACTGTTGGAGTACGGCGCCGATGCTCAGTCTTTCTTCGTCAACGAGGCAACTGCTATGGGTAATTATCCCCTTGCTGCTGTCAACGTTATAGTAGCCCACTTGGCGATGCTCGGAGCTATCGAGCAAGCATCATTGACCGATTTGTCTCGTAGCAGAATCGAATCGAATTTATCGTTCAAGACTTACTTTGATTTGTGCACTAAGAATCTTGGAGAGATGAAAGACTTCGAGGTACACGGCACAGTGACGTTGTTCAAATTATTGACTGAAAGAAAAGAGAAAATCGTAGCTTATGCTCGTAATCAAGAATTGATGGAGGCATTCAGAGGTGCATGGAAGAACTTTACTCATTTAGAACCTCACTACATCGACAGCTTGCAAGGAAGAGTTTCGAGAGGTTTAGAGGAAGCGAAATTGCAGGCAAGAGCTGCGCTGGTCATCGAAACATTGACAAGATTGAGCATTAAAAAGTACAATGCGATTATTGTGTACAAAATAATCGGTTTCTTAGGACATCAAGATTTGATAAGTTTAGGTAAAATTGAGAGTGATAACGATTCATAATGAAAACGCTCAATGAGTGGGTCTCGATCTTTTTTTTTTCGAATATTGTTGCTAATAGATCTTAGTACTCAAATAGTATACTTGCATGTTGCGAATTGTGGGAGCTTGTGAAGATCAGTGAATTTAGACTTGTCTGATCAAAAAGCACAGCTTATATAACATAGAAGCGATATCGTTATCAATTATATTTTTTCCAACTTACTATCAACTACAGAATTTATTAAAAAGGATATATGTCATTTTTATTAGCTAAGATACTATTTTGGAATGTGCACTTTGTTTTTTGTTGTTGTTTTTTCGATATGACGTTGTTGTAGGATTAATTTTCGAATACTTTACATATTTTTATTACACTTTATATTTCACCAACCTATTAGCAGATAGTAATAATTTTCTTTTAATCACTTAAAATTTTAGTAAATTTTCTGAGAATTTCGTTTTTAAAATGTTTACTAATAAACCAGAAATAATACTGACGGATGAAAAATACATTGACTACTTGTTTATTGAGTATTTTACTGGATGTATACATTGAATACATATATATCATACATTATCACAAGCCTATTTTTACTTCTGATTCGACGTTATTACAATTAAAAGAATAAATATACATAATAGATATAATCTCAGGCTCGTCGCAGTTGCTCAATTGAATTCTCGAGTAATACTTATATGCCGAATTAAAGGTTAATATTGTTTATTAATCAAAATTGAAGTGCTATAAACAATTTTGGAATTGTTACATTATGTGAAATATTATCTATAATAATAGTATTTTATTCTTGATTTATTTTTTAAGAATTTAATTAGTTTAAAATACCTGTCATACATAAATTAATTCTCTTACTCTCGCATTAATTATTATTACCTTGATCATTTGAGTAATTAGAAGTATGATAAATAATTTGAATAACCCTCCATTTGCTGAAAGGTCAGTAATTTACAAAATTTCGTTTTTTATGCTTTTAACCCAAACACAAAACATTGCAACCCGCAAAGTTCCAAAACGGCATTAATTTTCGATAATTTCTTAAGGACATTTTCTTTATTGTTCTATAAAAAGATACAAATTACCAGACAGTATCACATACTTTTTGCCAGTTACATACAGTATCAAATATTCATTACAAAAAATTTTAAAGTATTATTATTTAAAATGCACAGTCCACAAGCGCGATTATAAATAGATGAACTTAATGCTACTGAAATAAATAATGATCAACTAATAAGTTAAATTAAGAAACTTTCATAGAAACTTTAGAGACAAGAAAACTTAAAACAATTTACTTTCGTTTACGCTTTACAACTTGAACCTGACCTCTTTTGACAGTCGCCATCGTTTTGGGCTTTCCTAATTGATCTTCAAGCCAGTTCTTACTCTTCTATAAACCACAAGAATGAGATATTCGCAAAATTTTCATACAACCTGTAAAACTACATCGATTTTTTGTTTATTCGGTACTTTATTGAGAATGTAAAATATATAATTACAAGTCTATTCTTAATCCTAATTCTATTGTCATTACAAATATATGCTTGTTCAGATAGCCGACAATTTGTCTTGAGAAGATTTAACACTGATTGTAACTGCGTTTTAAAAGCTCGCAGAGAAGTAAAATAGCCTCGTCTTCCAGCTTTACTAAATCAACTGCCTTTGAAAGTAATAAGGTTCTTCAACAGTTTGAAATACAGAGGATTGCTTCTGCCCATGCCATGAATTGATGCGTTTTATTTTTGACACATATGAGCGACTCGTTTAGCCCTAAAACTCTCATCTTGTGTTCGTTCTCATTGAGCAAATCATATAGATTTTCGACTCAAGTGATTGCTTGCATTTCTTGCAATGTTTTTGAAGTTTTATAGCAACGATTTAGCAGGCTGCTGCTCGAGTTCGTCGCTCATAACGGTTTTGGCGATCCTCATACCTCGTTGATCGAGTATCGCCAGATGACTAATGAAAAATCTCATCTTTCTGGCATTTTTGGTGAATGGATCAGCTAAATCCAGAATTGGCCGATCACGAATTCGCGATTCCTGAAGGATGACACCGTGTTCGAGAAGAAGGTCCATGCATCCCTCGGTGCTCACATAGTACTCATTCTCATTCAACAGTAGAATCACTGTTTCTATTAGATTCTCTGATTTAATTCCGCGAGATGATCATATCAACCGTAATGCGTATTGCGTAAGCAGCGACGTCGATGTGAGCTGCGGCTCGTCCTCCCCGGCGTCCAAGTCCGGTAAAGTTTAATGTTTTTAATTGATTTCATCTTAATTATGAAGACTGTTGTAAAAATAACTTACTTTATAAATGACTACCTTTATATATACATTTAAAAGTAATATTCAGACACTTATAAAAATGAACTTTTTTCGGTAAAAATAATAGTTTTATGTAAAAAACTTTTTTTCCTCTGTGTTTAATCGATTTGGGTGTGCAATTTCAAATAACTGCGAATAAAATGAAAATTATTAAAATTATAAAATTTAAAAACAGCGGACACACAGACATCTAATTATAAATTTAATTAATTTTAATGACATTAGTCAGTTTCTAACTTTATCAAGTCATGGCAATTTATCAATATTGACAAATTTGCCAATGGCCAATCTCATTCAATAACAATATTTATGAACATAACATTTAACTTCATTCTTATTCTTATACATAAATAAAAAACCCTTTTTTATTGCAATTGATGTACAAAAGGAACCTGATACCTAAATTGAGTATTTACAATCAGTTTTTACACAGAGCACTGAGACTTTTTATAAGACAGCAATATAATTTTGTAAAATTATATTTTCAATTCAAAATGAGTCGATCACAAATAATTTGCAAAAGTTAAAATTTTTTTTTAGATTTAATTACCATAAATTTACAAGTACAAAATTATTACAATTACTTCTCTGAGAGACACTTCAATATAATCAATTATACCTTATGATGTAGATAATTTTCTTCAATTTTTACAACTGCATTCTATATTTATCATTATAACTACATAGTTATTATGAAGGTGCAAGTTTTCCACATTCAATAAATTCTAACTGCATAGCTAGTTTACTTCTAATTTCATCCGTAACGTGGAAAAATGAACCATGGCCTGGAATGATAACATCTGCCAAATCTGCAACCTTTGAGCGTGATTTTGCTTGAAGTTCTCTGAGTTCAGGCGTACCAAGATTCATCCATATGGAAGGTTCATTCAAATCTTCCTCTTTCTCAAATAGGTCGCCTGAAAAATTTATTATACATGAAATCTTGATCAAAATAAAACAAATACCAAAAATTCTAAACCTGTTATTGCAACTCTAGCTGTTTCTCCATTGAACTTTCCATCCACCAAAACTGTTACATCTTCTGCTGTATGTCCTGGTGTTGATATAACTTTGACTCCTTTGAAAAGATTATAATCAGCTGTAAAAATATTTATTAATTTATAATAATCATTTCCATTTATAGCGTAAGAGTATACGTAATTATACTTGCAAGTTTTGATATTTCTTTCATGGAATAAAGTATTATAGTGCACAGTATATCCCACAATATGTTCATTTGCTTCCAAAAACAAATTGTTGTTTCCTATATGATCTGCGTGACTGTGTGAACATATGACATACTTTATATCATCAGGACACAGATCATGTTTGGCCAAAGCTGAAAAAACCAAAGTTAAGTAATTGAATTTAGATATAATTTTAATGATGTATGCTTTTAATACTAATTCTGGAATTAAAATATTGTCGTACCAAATAATTCTTGTCAGTGACTATTCTCGACATGAATCAATCAAGAAAGTTAATGTTTATTATGGATTGTTAATTGCTCTCAAATCTTATTGTCATTAATATTATAATGAAATTTATTTATCAACATGGCATAGCCAAAATTGTATGTAACTTTTTTCCAAACTCAATACTAGAAATATACTAAAAATACTTATTTACCATCGATAATATCGTGCTTGTCCCAGGCAGTCATAGTATCAACAATGATATTCTGTTTTGCAGGTGCTTTGATCAAAACGCAACTGCAATTTGCATCCATAGTGACCTCGTCGATTTGAGTTGAATAACCCTCAAACAACACTATAACTTCGCACATATTTGAGTGCTCTGTATAATATATTTAAATAAATATTCAACAAACAAAATTTAGTCTTGGTCGGAAGCACAAGTCACAACAATAACTTTTCAACCTGCCAGCCAATGTTTACAAAAAGTAACGTTAGGTTAGTCTAGGCTCGCCTGGTGCCCTGGTGGGGCGAGAGGGGAGGGGATCATGACGGCGTCGGCGGGTCGGCAACAAGCGCCGTGCATTGCGGGCTCCGCGGCGCGGTAGTGAACAGAACTGCATTCGGCGATTCTTCGAAAGCCGGCCGGCAACGACTGTTTTCAATTTCTCGAGAGATTTTTTCTGTTTCCTCATGTTTCCTAGTGCGTGATTATTTGAAGGAATAAGCTAAAAGTGTCGTTGAATAGTACATTATTGCATTGAACATTGATTTCTCGATGGATGAGAGTGAGAGGCAGGTGAAACTTTACAAGGGAAGTTTGAGGATCAGTACGAGGTGAGTTTATCAAAAACGTAAATTGATCGCGCGTCTACTTTCTTCTCGAGTTTTTCGCTGATCGTTTAATTACAAATCGCTGAAAAATTATAGAATGGTTAATTATCGCGTGCACATGTGAATGATTTTTAAGTTACGCCTAGTTTCATGGAATAATATAAGCAAAGCAACAGGTTTGGTCAGGTTTCGTTTTCGATGAATTCTTTGTTGATACATTCATCTGTCGTGAATGTCGGAAAGGGCGCGCGGAAGTAAACAAAGGACAGTTTTTCTCTCTTTCGTTGCTTGTCGTGAAAAATTCTTTTTGTCTAATTTTTTTTTTCCGTTGCAAAAATTATTACTCTTGAGATTGATTGGACATGGAAATGAATTTGATTTGAGTTAGTATTCGTTGGGCGGTCACGTGTGTGAAAAATGAACGATATAATTTGAGAAGGCTTTTGATGTATATTTATCTACCATTATTGTATTTTGATTTTTAGTGGAAGGCTAGATCAATCACCATCCAGAGTGAGAACTCCAATAAATGAGAATCATTCGGTAATTTTTATTAGATCTTAATCATTTTATTTTCATCTTTCTTCATTAAACTGAATGAAAGTTAGAAAAGTACTATAAAATAAAAACCCACTATGGGACATGGGAATTTTCTTGTTTAATTATCATCTCCCGTTTGCTGCTTTGATTCTTCTGACTAACATAGTCGATTTTCTTATTATATGGCATTCCAAAATTAAAGAATAGTTTTTTGTCTTTTTTTGAAAATTTTCAGTTTGTTAAATGTTTTACATACTTTTCATAACAGTTATTTTGATTTTTAGAGTTGTTTTTGTATTATTTGTTGTATTTAGACCTTTAATTGCCCTTGCAACAACTAAAAAAGTTGATAGTTTATGCTAGACATTATTTAAATACTATTTTGAAAGACAAATAATAAAAATGCATGACCCAATATGGGTCATGCCATACCTATCTTATAAAACCAATTCTTAGTTATTGTGACTTCAAACCCTTAAAATTATACTCTTAGAAGGAACCACAGGAAAAAAACAGCTTATCTCGCTATAGCAGTGAATATGTTGAAAATTGCTTCTTTCATATTGACAATTTTAATAATGAAGCTGTGCTTTTGGAATGATTTGAAATTTTTTATTCTAGCAGTCAGGGCAAAGAAAAATGGATTATCTTTTTTCCACACCCAGAAGAAGAAAATCACAGGGTTATGAGCCATATGTACCACCTCATCGGAGATACCAATCTTCTGATAATCAAAATGACATTGAAAAATTCAAGCAGACTATTATAAAGCCATCTGTACCTACCAGCTATTATAATAATTCAGAATGTAACAATAACAGTGATTACGCAGATTCAAAGTCAGAATACTCTGCCTACAACAACAGCAAAGATTTTTTAGATGGATCAAGTAGCATTGAAAATATTGACATTGATAAAAAAAGAAACCATAGTTCAATGAACAAATTTATTTATTATGAGAAAAATTCATCAATGTCAATTAGCATCAGTAATAATATTATAGTAGAGAGAGTTTTAAAGCTTCTTAATAATACTCAGGTGAATAATGGGCTGAAAGAAATTCTTGATGGACTATATCAGCAAGCTTATGGTGAAACTTTACCATCTGAATTACTCAATGGATGGGAGTTCAGTGTCACATTGAACGATAATACAAAAAGCTCTACAAGGAATAGAAAAGTAAGTTGTTTGTAGATAATACTTTAGAAATCATTCGTTAATTTTCGTAATAAAGGTTTCAGGTTCAATCAATAAAGTGGAGTTGCCTAAAACAAAAGCAGTTCCTGACTGTTTGGAACTGAGTACATTGGAAAAACAATTTTGGATCAATGTACTTTGGTGCAAAAACGTTTCAGAGTTGTGGGGGATTATAATGGATAAAAATCATCTTGTAAGTGAAATCTTATTTTTTTTAATTCTTAATAAAGCCATTTTTAGAAAATAAAAGATCACTGTGTTAATATAAAATGTGTTGGGGGTTTTAGGGAAAAGTAGAGGAGCTTTCAGATCTAATGCATACATTTTATAGACACTTGAAAATCTCTAATAATAGAATAATTGAAAATGCATACTATGCTCTGTTTGATGGTTCATGGCATAGAGTAAAATGTCTTCAATGCAATGATTCTACTGCCACGGTTTTATTCATAGATAGAGGAGACAAAGATGAAGTTGCTATAAATCGGCTACACAAACTCAGTTCTCAATTTTGCACAGTTCCTGCTCAGGCTCTAAAAATGTCTTTAACTGGCTTGGAAATCTTTGCAGATTTCGATGAATTACTGCCTATTTTGATCCGTGAATTGCATGAGAAAAGTGTATATGTTAAAGTTAATGCAGTTTGTGAAGATTATTTATCAGTTGAATTATATGTTGTCAATGATAGTTTTGATGTTATCAATATGAATGAACTGATTATGAATAAAATGTTTGAAAAATTGTTGAAACCCAAGCTATACATTCAGTCAGTAAGTATATTTCTTCACTACTCTTGGCAATATTTTCATGAAATTTTGATTTTGATAAAGTTACATCTCTTGCAGAACAGTATCATACCTGCACATATTTCTTACTTGGAAAATAGAATTTACATACAATTAGATACACCAAGCTTGAAATACTTTAATATACTAATGGAAAAAACGACAAAAGAACTAACTGTCAATGAAGATTGTTTATGTCAGATAGTTGTGAGACATGAAAAAAACCAAATTTATTTTGTGAAAAGCAACAGAGATCAAAAATGGTATCGTGGTAAAATCGTACAGTTCATGAATGATGATGAGATTAAAGTATTTTTGATTGACATTGGATCAACTATTGAGGTGAACAGGAAAAACATCATTTCTTTGGAAAAAGTTTGCAATATTTTGGCAAAATATCCACCGCAAGTAAGTGATTAACGATTACAACTCCTGAGACAGTCAAATTTGATCATTTTTTCTAACTAAAGTTCTATTATCTTTTACTTTGCAGGCTATTGAAGTTCAGCTGGACCAAATTCCTATTCTGGGTTCTAAGATATTATCAGGTCTTCGGAATGCAATTTCTAAAAGTAAAATTCTTCATGTGAAGTTCATCACTGTAGCAGACAACAATAATGTTTATGTGGTACAATTGTTGAAGAAAACTGAAGATATCACTTCAATCAATGATGCACTATTGCTTCTAAATGAAGAAACACCAATTAAGAAGAATGATGATGTTGAACTGGCTAAACCTAGGCAGTCTATTGACACATCAAGTAACAAAGATTTCAGTACATCATCAGTTCGATCCACAAAATCATCTAAAAGTTCTAAGACAGTGTCAGAAGCAGGGGAAAAAAAGTCGTTGAAAATCGACAAAGAAAAAATGTAAAACTATTTTTGCTAATGTCTAAAAATGTACAATAGGAGTTACTAATAAATTTTCGTTTCAGATCAAAGATTCGTGAAAAGCACAAAAATGCTCAAACCAATGGAGAATGCATAACTATGTATTTAAGCTCAGTTCTCAAAGCCCCAAAGATCCCTGAAGACTACTTTGATGTACATATTTTCATGTCTAGCGATCCATCTCATTTTGTTATACAGCTCCTTCGTAACAAAACTTTGAAATTCAACGTAAGTAAACGATTTTTTCTATTTGTTTTTTTTTCTAAAAATGTAGATTAAAAAATCCTCACATGATTGAACTTTTGTAGAAAATGATATGCAAAATGTCTGAGATCTGTAGAACTTTTCAAGGACCAACATTAACTTGCGATTCAATAAAAGTTGGCCAGCTTTATGCTTGTAAATGTTCAGAAAACAATAATCGTGATTGGTGTCGGTAAGTAATTTAATGATCAAAAATATTGTAAGTCAGTAGTTAAAAAGATTACATTAAACATTGTTTTTTCAGAGCTTATGTAACTGAAATAAGAGACAAAAAGACAGCTACGGTATATTGCTGTGACTATGGATCTTACAAAACTGTTGATATTACCAACATGGTTCCACTAGAAAAAGAGTTTTATAGATTACCTTATCAAGCTGTTTGGGCTGAACTGAGTGGTAAGCTTTTTTGTACACAGTTACACTATATACTCATTTTTTTATAACTTGACCAGCTGACTTATCAAAAAAAAATTTTATTTTATTTTTTAGGTGTTAGACCAACTTCCAAAGAATGGACTGTTGTGGCTTGTTTGAAGTTTCAAGAGTTAACACAGTCAAAGAATTTTGTCAGCCGAGTAGTTAATAAAAGGGATGCCAAATCACAGACTCTGGAAAAGCCCATCAAAACTCCAGTAACCAAGGAAGTAATTTATAGTCTAGAACTCATTGACACAAGTTCAAATGAAGATATTGACATTGCTGATTTATTAATTAAATATGGAATGGCTGAAAAGTGTTAAAAATATAAAAAATATTCAGGGTTTTTCATAGTGATATTTTTATCAAATATGTGTATTTTTTGGAACGATATATAATACTCGAAATCAGAATTTATATGGATGTTGATACACAAATATTTTATAAATTAGTTTAAGATTTATTTTCTGTAACCCATACAGTTTTTTAATGGAAGACATAGTTTTGAAATACGATTTCAAGACAACAAATAAATTACCATTCTTATTTGCGTTTTTTGTAATAGACATTTATTATTTGTTTAATTTTGTACGACGTTTTATTGTAGTTCAAAACTATTTTGATCATAAATTATAATAAAAACTTTTCTATTGTCCATTTGGAAATAATAGGTATTTATTTAAAGCAATGACTTACAAAGTTTAATACTACATACTATTAATACTCCATAAATATATCAACTTTCTCGCGCTAAGTTTTGTAATTTGAATTGCTTTGCGACGCAGCTGCACCTGGTGGCGACCCAACGACCTAACTTCAACATGTACACTGCACGCGTGCGTTATTGCCTCCTGCTCGCACCCGCCACCCACACACTTGCACACACTGACTGAACTTGAACAAAAACATTCTGATTGTCATCAAAGATTCGAGTGAATATTTAACGAAAAAAAAATGATTATACAAGTGCAGTTTGGTTCTACTTGTTAATTATTTTATAAGCTATTTAAAAATGAAGTTGGTAAGTCAAGTGTTGAATATGTTTTGTCATATTCTTTTACTAATACTCAATATTTTATGTTAGATCAATGATAACCTATTCGGGATTCATACATTCATTTCAATCTCTAATCTAATCAAATTTATTTATGAGTTGAAAACACTGATAAGTAACAAGTTACGCATTATTCTGAATAATTTGTAACCTCTAAATATTTGTTATATTGTTACAGTACAGTTTATCTAGTGAGCCAACAAAACCATGTCTAGTCCTCACATTCAAGGGCATAACATTAATGCTCGACTGTGGATTAAATATGCAGTCAGTACTGAATTTCATGCCAATGCCCATGATACCTAGCGCAAAGTTTAATTCATTGACAAATTGGGTTCCTCGTGACAACTATCAGGATTGGCAAATAGAAGGGGTAAGTTTGACTTGTATGGACAATGCTTCAAAAAGTAAATGTTATTGTTGTAAAATTGAATTATGTTCTTTTTACAGGAATTAAAAGAATGTTGCGGCAGGGTATTTGTAGATTCAACTCCAGAATTCTGTCCACCTTTGGACAAGATTGTAGATTTTTCCGAGATAGATGCCATTTTAATATCAAACTATACCTGTATGTTGGCGTTACCATTAATTACAGAAGGTACAGGTTTCAAAGGTGTCATTTATGCCACAGAACCAACTCTTCAGATTGGTAGATTTTTCATGGAAGAGCTGGTAGAGTATATAGAGCAAATGCCAAGGGATAAAATGGCAAGGTATTGGAAAGAGATGTTACACATATTGCCACCACCTCTGTCCGATGCTTTCAAACCAAAGTCATGGAAACATATATATTCTATGGTAGCTGTAAATTCGGCATTGGCTAATATTCAACTGGTTGGCTACGATCAGAAGATAGATATCTATGGTGCCTTATCTGTAACTCCTATAAGCTCAGGGTACTGTTTGGGAAGTAGTAATTGGTTGATATCAAGTGATCACGAAAAGGTTGCATATGTCAGTGGGTCATCTACGCTTACAACTCATCCAAGACCCATGGAGCAAACAACTTTGAAACATGCCAATGTGCTGATTCTCACGGGTTTGGCTCAGATGCCTACTGCTAATCCTGATACCATGTTGGGTGAATTGTGTATGACAGTGGGTAAGACACTTTCATAATTTTATTAATCTACAGCAATATTTCATTAATCAATTTTTCCAGCTCTTACTCTAAGGACTGGAGGCTGTGTACTGATACCCTGCTATCCTTCAGGAGTAGTGTATGACTTATTTGAGTGTCTCAGTTCTCATCTGGACAAATCAGGCTTTTCTACAGTTCCTTTGTTCTTCATATCTCCAGTAGCAGAAACATCTCTAGCTTACTCGAATATTTTAGCAGAGTGGCTATCTACAAACAAACAAAACAGAGTTTATTTGCCTGAAGAGCCCTTCCCACATGCATTTCTTGTGAAAAATGCCAGACTGAAACATTACACATCTACCTACGCCGAAGGATTTAGCTCAGACTTTAGGCAACCTTGCGTTGTGTTCTGTGGACATCCCAGTCTGAGGTTTGGCGATGCCGTTCATTTTATACAAATGTGGGGCAGCAATCCTCAGCACACAGTCATATTCACAGGTGAGCTTCCAATTGATTTTGCCAATCAATTATTGCGTATTTTTAAATCATTTTGATTTTTTCAGAACCTGACTTCCCGTATCACGAGGCGTTAGCACCTTTCCAGCCACTCGGGATGAAAGCCGTGCATTGTCCGATTGATACGTCGTTAAATTTCACTCAAGCCAACAAATTGATACGAGACTTGAAGCCAGAAAATCTAATTGTACCTGAGCGGTATGTGCAACCGCCACTGACTGCACCTCACAGGACTGACTTGGTTATAGAACCAGTGGGGGTATGTAATGGTTTCAATGTGAATTATTTAGTTAGAAAATTGATTGTTAATAAAGTACTTTTTTGTTATAGGAAAAGCCATTGATCACGTTTAAAAGAGGCGAGGTGATAAAACTGCCAATGAAGAGGAAAAAAGGACGAGTATTCATTGAGCCAGGTTTAGCTGAGAATATAATTCCCAGTGAGATTAGGCCAGGATTGAGCTTAGCTTCTGTTAGTGGAGAGCTTGAAGTCAAAGATAACGTTTACACAATCAAGGTATATTTATTTGGTGGTCTTTTGATCTTTTGATGGAGTGTATTCTAACTGTTTATTTTTATAGTGTTTGCCGGAAAGGCCGCCCGAAAATAGAAAGCGAAAAGCTTCAGTTAAGGAACAAACTATTCTCAAAGAGGACGTTCTGAAAGAAAGGAGACACGAGTATGGAAATTTGGATCCTCAGGAACTTCTTCAGAAGCTCAATCAAGAAGGAATCACCGGTGCAAAGTTACAGCACACACCCACGTCGATCAGTATTCATTTAGTAAGAAAGACAACATTGATTTTCATTCAAGTACAGTTGTGAGCTTTTGATAACCCAATCAACTTTGATTTTACAGCCGGACGACACGCTCATTCAGATAAGTGACAACTCGACTCATATATTCTGCAATAGCGACCAAAAATTAAGACGAAGGCTGAGAAATATAATAATGCAGTGCCTGAAACGATTTTAAATTTAGAGTAAATAGGTTGTTAACGACAATTAAAGGACGGACAAATAAAGAATGTTTCATTTTTTGTACATGATAATCATCGTTTATTGTGATTCACAGAACTAAACGTCGCTCGACGCCTTGCTAAAGCGCAAGGTTTTATCCACGCGCTTTTTGATACTTCAATATACAGACTTCTTGCTTGCTTGCTTGCATTGTATTTAAGTGCTACATTACATAGGTTTCTTTTTTTTTTATAATACTATTCAACAAGTATCATTCCGAGAAAGCCCGAAACTCACATTATAATTCTCTCTCTCTTTTACATCATCGGATGTATGCATATTATACGCATGTGTGTGTGTGTTTTGTGTAAATGTGTATGTACTTTCAAAAGCGAAAAAACGTAATATATTATAAATTACATCGATATTAATACAAACAACTGAGTGCGCGAGAAAAAAGCTAGGGATAGTGCCGACATTTTATGTACACATCGAGGGCAACATTCCAAATGCAACGAAAGAAAAAATCAATCTCACACGATCGTCGAAAATAAAAATTCATTCGAAAAAAAAATCGAGGCTTATTGCTGAGGACTAAATACGCACGATAATAATAATAAAAAAGATCGTTATAATAAGATCAATCGATTGATCGCTACTGGATTGATTGAATAACAGTTTACGAATACGCGCTAAAGTATACTGTTATACTAATTCATTTTTTTTGTTCCTCCTTCGTTCTCGTATTTTTTTTTCTCTTAATCGTGCTGCATTTTGAACGTAGATACGCATTTTTTTGTTTTAGATGGTCAGTTTTTCTTTCGTTTGGTTGGATTAGCGTTGGCGCAAGCTATACTTTCAAATTTTTATTATTTTGAAAGAATTGTTCGTAAAATTATATATAATATTATGTAAAATTCATAATCATCGAGTATATTCGTTTGGTATGTCAATAATTCACATACCGAATAAAAAAGCGATTGTATCTTTGCAACTGTTTATGCATATACACATTATCTATTGCATAATTGATTTGTTCGAGGTAAAATCGTATTGTATTATAATCAGGCGCAATCAATAAGGAATAATAAAAGAAGATGATTGCTACACGAAACAACGCTGATCCAACCAAAACAGGCAGTAAACCCAGAACAAATGAAACCCCCCCGCAGTTTTAGAATAATCTCTCGGGCACACGAGCTCGGCAATAAGCGCGAAACTCGTAGAAATTCTGTTTGAACTCCTCGACGAACCTCGTGAGCGCGTCGACGTGACTGACGGACTCGACGATCGGTGGGGCATTGATTTCGGTCTGACTGGGTTTCAATTTGCCGCGCAAGTCTACGATCAAAGCGCAGCACTCGTTTACCTAGTTGGCCGACGCCATGCCTATCGCCACACCCGCGGCGAACGACACCAGGAAGAAGTGCAGCTCCTTGGCGCGGAAAGGCTCACCGTCGCCGCTCGAGCAGATGTTCTGATACCAACGACGTCCCCGCGACTCGCCGTTCTTCAACAGCTGCTCGGCCTTGTTCAGCTTCTTGTCCACGTACCTCTCCATCTGCAAGCACCCTCAGATTTGCACTTGTTCTCGTGATTTTTTTTTTGTTTTGTTTGTTTGTTAGTTACGTTATTGATTCTCTCTCGCTCTTTCTCTCTTTTTTTAATCACTGATTGCGTGAGAGATTCGATTAGAATTGAGAAAACAGAAAAACTTTCGATAGTTGTAGAATTGATTTTTTTTTTATTCAAGCTGTTATACACAATGCAGTCTTCAACGTTCTTTATCTAACATTAGTATTCGATTGGTGAGATATGTGCTTGCGACAATTTTGACAATCGCACTTGTTTCTTTAATTGTATATATTGGCAAACAGAACGTGAGAACTCAAATTAGCTTTTGACTGATTTATATTTTCACTACTGAATATATACTTGTCGGTATAAAAAAATGCACAGTCCATTTTATATCAAATATACCTCTATCTCTAGAATGGACATGGAAAAATATTGATAAATCAGTCAACAGACTATTTCAATATTCATTTCAAGCTCTATATTAGGCAAATTTGTGGCTTCATACTGCAGACGTTTTTATTAGTAAGTCTTAAAGATTTTATGCTTAAAAGCTTCAAATCAATGTTGAAAAATCAATTTAGAAATATGAAACAACATTCTAATAGAGCAATAAAACACAACAAAAAAGAAAATATTCAGTTTTCCTCATTGATTTTCCAAAAGTTTTTTAATTTGTACAGAAAAATTCAGGCAATTTGCAAAAAAAGTTATTTTCAAATTTTTCTTTGGCAAATTAAAAAAAGTATACAGTTTAATTGAGCAACGGAAATGTACATCTTATTTAATGTTTGTATAATACAGAAGTCCCGACTATCAGATTCATGAAGCTAGGCCGATTATAAAGCCACCAAGAAAACTAGTAGCCAAAAATGTGTTTGCTCGACAGAATTTTCCTACCTGAAAATCATACAGAATTTCGATTCAGATAGGTGAATTCAAGTAACTTTCTCTACTTTACTTAAACTAGAAAATCAATTGAGCTTCAAATGAATTATTTTAAAAATATTTTTAAAAATATTCAATTTGAAGATATGAAAGAAAGACAAACACATTTTATATCAATGAATACCTAGAAGTCACAATGATGAAATGCAAATATCATAGGTGTTATGTATTTCTCAACATTGATAGAACATTAAAGCAATAAAAATAAATAAAAAATCTTGACCAGAAATATAGTTACATTTGCACACATACAACATCCAGAAGATTTAGGCAAAAAAAAAGATATTACCCTATCATTGGATTCAATTGACACTGAAGTGATTTTCTAGTATAAATATAGCAGTGGGTAATGAAATTATTGGAAATAACTGAACTCACCTTGTCCATCAGTTTTGGACCCTCGCCAGTCAGTTTTTCTTCGACTTTGTCGGTGATCTTGTCAGCCTTCTTCTGAATCTTGTCCCAGTTGATTTTGATGTACCCTTGATTTGCAGCAATTTGAAGCATGATGATGCCACCGCCAACAGCAAAGGCTGCAACTTTTCCAACTTTCATAGTCATGAAGCCAGTTGCCCTAGAACAAGAAATTGTCACATTTTAATTGCACAAAATTTATGTTTTAAAAAGGAAATGACAGAAAGGATATTCTTACCATCCTGATGTGGTTCCAATGATTATCTGTTTGGTGGCAGAAGTTTTACTGACGTCGCCCAGAATTTTTTCAATGAAACTCTTGGCATCTTTAGCAACGTCTGACACTTCTCGGTTGGCATCATCCTTGGTTTTCTTCGTGGGAATACTCATTTTGACTCTGCACAAAAAAAAATTGCATTGTTAGGCACCTGACAAAAGCATTATCATAAAAGTTTCAAGACACATGAATTGAAACAATCCATATGTAACTACATGTACGATAAATGAGAATGATTAGCTTGTTGAACAAAAGTAAATATTTGATCACTGACTGAACTTTACTATATCTCCACAAATTACATAAATGAGGTATTTTGAGTAGCAGCTAGGTAAAAGGTTAATATCTACATTACTCCCATCCTAAAAACTTGTATATAAAAACTGAGCAAGTAAAAATAAAAATGACAGGAAGAGATGATGAAATCCAAATGACTAATGGCAACAAAGAGCTAAAAAACGAAGGTCAATGTTGCAGTAACAATGAGAATACAGCGTTCCGAGAGAGTTTGCACATACCAAATTGTAGAATGTAAAAACGCGAATTAGAGTGCAACTGCGAGTTCAAATACAGTTACAAACCTATATATAGACAACGGATACTACGCACTTTGAAACTCCGAAATGAAAGAAAAATGCTCCAGGCTCGAGTATAGAATAAGCCGACCCAAAAGAGCGAATGCACAACCACAATAAAAGGGAGAAAATCGGAGCGGCCACCTCGATCGCGGAAAAATCAATAGCCTGCGCTACAGAGACTTTTCTCTCTCTCTCTCTCTCTCTCTCTATGTCTGTCTCTTTCTCTTACTCCAAACGCGCACGGCGACAATGAAAAATCAACTTTGTGGCTGAGTACAAAGGCGAATTGCTTCATCACCCGCGTTTTTTCACTGAATACGTCAACCGGAACGATAAAAGATGCGTGTAAACATTTTTACCTGCGAGCTAACTTCCTCGGCCACTGGAAAATTTTCGGGGACACGGTGCAGGCTGCAGCTGCTGCTCTACTTTCCCGTTGACAGATCGAACACCGACTGACGCAAGAGCGCAGGATCCCCACGGACTATAGGAGCTCTTCACACACTGATATGATGATGCACTGGCTAATTTTGTACGCGAGCGAGCGAACGGGACAAGCACTGGAATTTTATTTTTTTTTTTTTGTTAATAGATAGGAGGGTTAGGAAATGATGTGCGTGTTGCTATGGAGAACGAAATGGTTAAACAATCACCTGTTTGATAGACGCTGGTATTTTAGATGTGTGCGATGATGTCAAAAATTCTAGCGCTCTGATGTCACTGTATTTATATGTTTTGCTGAGCTCACTACTTCTGAATTTAGTCATGTGCATATTTTACGCCTCGTAGAATAAATTGCACTACGTTAAAACTCTTCTAGGAATAAAATATACGATGTTGACTATTTTATGCGTACTAAAAATATCGAGATTGCAATTAAATTACGATTCATGAGTACCGAAAGAATAGAAACAACTTTGAGCGACACTCCCACCACCATACTCTGTTTATAAATAAAAAAAACAGCAATCATTCGACAATTCAAAGTGTAGCGGGAAAACTGACGACCGATAACTAACGACACCTACAGTCGATAAATTGCTTTGAGGCTTTGAGGTTATAATTTTCATCACTCGGCAATTCCTAACCCTATTTCGTAGGTTCGTGGTTTTCACACTTTCGCGGCCGCCGTGCGCGCGCGCGCACACATAATAGGTACCCACACACACATACACACGTATGTCGCGCTCTCGTGCATGTGTATGTATCGGCGATCGCGTTGTTCCGTAACCTAATGTCGTCCGTCGTCGTCGTGCATCTTCCCCGGGGAATGAAAAACGATGCCGCGTTGATCGCCGATTATTGTTTGTTCGTCTCCGTGTAGACCGTCTCTTCGCGCGTGTCCGTGTGAGTGTCTAGATGTGTGAAAATGGCCCAGGAAACAGACGAGATCAATCTAACACCCCAGGAGTTGCAGATACTCTCGGAACTCGACAGGTTAGCACAAAGCCTCACTGACATCTTTGCCTACATTTCTCCTCTATCACTCTCACTCGCTGTGCTCCACTTTGTTGCTCGAATCGGATTTTCCATTCGATATTGCTTTGCAAACGGTGCGTGGGCGGTCAGAGTTTGTTTTGATTTTTCGGGGACCAGTATTTTTTTTCTTATCGGCCGATCGGTTTGTTTACTTTGTGTATATTATATATTGTGGATGGGTACCAATGCATTTCTCTTTTCCATCTTTTATTCCAGCCGGCAATTTGGCTTTTTGAAGTTGAATTCACCGGAGCAAGTCAAGAAGAAAGCTCTGGTAGTACGTGCAATAAAGTATTTGGATAAGATGCTAGTGCAGGCACAGTCTGAGAAGCAGCGCAGGAAAGCTGACAGTACCAAATCCAATCTGGAGGGTTCCAAGGATGATGATGACGATGATGACGAGGAGGACAAGGGTATCAGTATTGACCCTAAAACATACTGCAAATTGGGTCATTTTCATTTGTTGTTAGAGGATTATAACAAAGGTACATGTACACATATGGCTGACTTGTCGCTTGGCTTGTGTCTCGTTTTGGCTTGGAGAAAGTTTAGAAAGTGATTGGTATCTGTTTGTTATTCCAGCAATGTCTGCTTATCAAAAGTTCTACGAGTTGAAGGGGGATTATTGGAAGGATGCATCCTTTCTTTATGGACAAGGACTGGTTTATTTCCATTTCAACGCGTATTCATGGTGAGTCAATGTTTTATTTGCAAAAAAACTTTCAATCAAACGTAAGAAGAATACCGTATTAAATTGTTTTTTATACTTATTGAATGACAGATAAGCTACCATTACAGAATTAATATTTAAATTGAAAGCAAGTTCTGAAAGATCTTATGCATCCAAATAAAACATAAACTGACAGCTGTGGTATTTAAGCTCAAGTTTCAAAAAATGACCAAAAAAAAAGTTCGAAATCAATTAGCAAATCCGAGCAAATCCTCGTCGACGCGAATATTTTCGTTTTATTCGCGAGCGAGAAAAGGGGGGTTTGCAGAAAATTATCTAACGTGCGTATAGCTTGGGTTCTCGTTCTAGGCGTCTGTAATCTCAAGGCGGCTCTCTCTCTCGCCAAGTCGCGAGTTTGTTGCGCGAGAGAGTAGCTCACCTTGAACAAGGGGGCGTCGGCCGCCGAGGGGTTCGTTCTCCTCCGTTGCACTTTTTCGTTGTTTTATTTCAATTTCCGCGGCGGAAGTGCATCGGACTCTTGTCGGTAATGCAGGACTGCACCTAGGGAGAGATTTGTGCGATTGCAGGGAGAGTACTTGTCGGTCGAGGAATTGGGCGCTAGATTTTCCGTTAGGTGGCTTCAAGGCTACGGCTATTTGATGGATTTTATGTTGAGATTGGATATCAAGGTCTTTTTTCATTGTTTATCGGGTTTTACGGATTTATATTTATTTCTTTAATCTTGATTGTAGGATTACCCTTTTAAATATTGATGATTTTAGAGCTTTTTAAGAATGTTTAATGTTTTTGAATTTTTTTAAATGGCGATTGATTTTGGAAATTATTATCAATTTTTTAAATAGATTCAGCGCAAACAAAACTCCCTAATTATATTTCTAAATTCTTCATAGACGACTCCAAAATAAGCGTAATGCTTTCAAAACTAAATTTCGAAACACGCAACCGAAGAATTACTTCACCAACGTCTATAAAAAAATTTTCGGAGCATCATTGAGTTCTTGAAAAAGGCAAACGAAGCTTCTTTATAACTTCATGTAGCATTATTACTCTTGAAAAAGAAGTTGAAGATAAAAGTACCTTTAACAAACTACCTTTCAAATGAACTAAATTACCCCCAACAACAATAGTCAAGGCACTAAAAATCTACTTTACGATCACCCGTTCGACAAACATATTTCCTCACAAAATGACAATAGAAAAAAAAGTCATTCTCGAAAAACCTACACCCACACACACACACACGCATATACACACACAAACACACATTCATAGACATACGTTATATTCGTGTCAGCGCAGACGCATCCGCTATAGGGAAGAGCTACGTGCTCGAACGCAGCGAGCGCATGGCGGCGTCGTTCCCCTGCCTCAGCAGCAGCGAGCTCGCAGAGTTAGAGTCGAGCCCCCACGCCCCACTAAAACGTGCCACGCGATCGTCGGGAGAGGGAGAGCACGTGCATGCATGTGTGTGGTATATAGACTCGCGAGACTGCATTGTGTGTAAATGTATATGTATATACATATATATAGGTATACATAGTGGGAAGAAGATGCATGCCAGGCTATATAACAGGAAATTTCGGACGTTTAATGGGTTTTCGAGTTTTTAATGTGGATGCGAGAGTTGAATGAGCTTCCTTGACGACGGAATTAGTTTGATTTGGATGTAACATTGAGGGATTTTAGCGTTGATGAAAAATAAATCTGATAATACTTTTAGCGAGATCCATTTGAAATGTAATTGTGAACGATTCTATTTTGCGAAAGCTGGAAAGTGGTAATATCTATTGTTTCCGGTGAATCACTTCTGATATTATTTTTTGTGTTTTTATTATTTGGAGTTGCGAAAATTGTCTCAATCATTTCACCTCGATCAGTCCGCAATTTTCTTCCAGCTCTTAATTTTTGGAGCATAACTAATGAAAAAAAAAAATCTATTTCGCATCAGAATTTTACCTCGTCAATGAAAACACCTGAAATATTAAGAAACTCGAGTTTAATAAAATGTCCCATTTCATGACTCGATATCGTGTATTTTAAATTCTCATTCATATTTCACCTTCTAAATTTGTCCATCGCAACACACATATCTCAATTTATTTCAGCATTCCAACCACCACCACTTTAATATTTAATTCGTGCCCGAGCAATCGATTTATACCCCAGTAATCCCATTCCAAAGTAAAAAAAAAAAAAAGAACTCGCAATAATTTTCTAAAGGCATTCGTGTAATGAAAAATAAATAAATAATCTTTCGCGACTTTCGCAAAGCGGATACGAAGCGAGTTTAGTATTATAGTATGCAGTTGGGCAAAAATATCGCAGCGTTTAAATCGGGTCATCGGCTTCTCTTATAGCGGCAAAGCAATGCCAAACGCCGCGCTGCCATATATAAACAGAAGCTAATATAATCGCGACCGACGTTTCCATCAGGACTCGGCGACGACTTTTTTTTTCGCCTCGCGACGAGATTTCACTTTTTTTTCAATATCCTTTTCGCTGATCGAATTAGAAATAAGATTTTCAAACGATTGTAGTTTCACTATCCAATAACAAAATGAAACTTCAGAACGCACATAAAAAGAAAAAAAAAAGATCGTCTTTACTTACGCGACACGTCTATGTCTCCGACATATCGACGATATACAATTCACCGCAAGTAATCGAGACCGTATACGAAGTCGAGTGGTGCGAAAGAAGAAATACGGAAAACGAAGAAGAGTATCGTAGAAAAAAAACGAGAGGGGGCACAACATTGTAAGAGCTCCTGGCGAGAGAGAAGTCAAGGGTCTCGATTTACCCAATATACGAACGCGCGCTTGGGAAATTAGAGATAAGATATCCTTCGGAGGAGATACAACGCCTGCGTGGAAATTAATTTGATTAGGGTGTAAGCTACGAAATTTGACTTCCTAATGCTTCACGGCTCGATATTACAATGTATTCGTTCAATTTATCTTTGAATTGTGTCTCAAAAACTCATAAAAAAAAAAACGAATTCAAAAGCGAGAGCTTTGAAAAAAAAAGAACAGAATAATTTTCTAAAACGTCGCGCTACTGAAGAAGCAGCGCAGTAAAAAGAAGGGAGAGTAACGTCCGTGAGAAGGTATAAGGTTTGTTTCAAAAGAGTCTCTCTCTCTCTCTCTCTCCTTCCGTTCTTTTTCCATCTGGGTCAATGAGAGCGGCTACAACGACGACGAACGCGCGCTGAGGGCTGGTGCAGCCGCGGCGACGGCGGCCGGAAATCGATATTTTTTCCCTCCTATATATATATACACACACGCACACACACACACACACACACACGTAACTTCGAAAGAACGTTGAAACCGAAAAGTCTCATGCGTATTACACTTGTGTTTTCTCTTCTTCTTCTTGGTGGGGTTTTGTATTGTTCAGCGTGACAAGTATAGACTTCGTCTTTTTTTTCTTTTGTGTCGGGATCCATCAATGGTATTGTTCGATAAAGCGCTTTAATTTTTTTTTTTTAATTTGAGGTAGGGTAGTTTTCAGGGCTACTGCGTGTATTTAAAACTCATCTTTGGGAGTTATAGTGAAGAAAATTTTTTAGCGTGTTGCCTCGATCTTCAAAAAAGAATTTAGAAAAACTTTTTATTTTATTTTGGTTTTTATATTGAGATTAAACTGTACATCAGAAATATGAAACGTTTTTAATAATAACAACAATAAATGTTGGAATTTTAATTTGAAATATGGCATAACCTCCAATCTATCTATAAACTTCATTTTACTTATATCCATAAAAAATCTGTCCCAGAGTCGGAAATATAGTTCAACAAATGATTGTCGCTTAACGGCTAATTTAATTTAACCTTTTGAACATAATTCCAATAAATAATGACAGATATAAATCAGAAAAAAAAGCAGCGTCTAACAAATTTCAAAAATTGTTTTTTTAGAACAGCATTATCTCGTAGATAACCACCGGTTATCGAACAAGTCCTCATTCAATGTCATCGTAACTGTAATTAAAAAAAAACAACTCCATTTTTAAAATACTTCCCGCATACTTTTACACTGATAAAGTTGCATAACCTCAAAATCTCACAACAAAACCTACATTCAATTCGAGAAAAATCTCAGTTAAATTTAAAAAAAAAAAAAAAAAAAAAAAAAAAAAAGATTTCACTCGTTTATTCTTTCACATTAAGCGAAAGAGAGTTTATTTTGGCGGCAAGAAGTCTGTCACAGCAAACAGAGAGTGAGGAAACTGGAGCAGGTGGCTCGATACTTCGCGAGCGCAGATATCTCGGCCCCGAATGAAATGGAAAAAGAAAATGTGCGGGACTTAGCAACTATATCGCGCGCGAGCGCAATGAGAGCTTCGTATAGTTATCTAACGCCGACGTAACGCGATTCGCTGTAAATTGTGTTATTTCAAAGTTGAATAACAAAGTCACGCGTAATGATATATCTCCATTGTCGTTGTCAATTTTTTTTTTAAATACTCACTTCTCGATTTATTTTAATGTTCGATATATCTTTATCAGTTTATGTAAAGCGCGTGCGTTTACAGCACATAAAAACGAGTTTTTTTTTCCAAAAAATGTAAAGCTACCGGGTCAATGTAAAACGTGGAGTTCTCTCGCGTGATATAAACACACACACGCACACATGTACGAACGCAAAGCTTCTGTGACCCAGATCCACCAATCGATACTCCCTGGCCCAGATATGCCTTTGCTGTTTCCTCGGATTCGTAGCAGCTTTTTTTTCCTCTCTCTCTCTCTCTTTCTTTCTTTCATGTCGTTCGTTGTCGTAACGACGACTTGCCCTTTCATTCAGCTCTGTCTGATCTTATCTTTACGCCTTGATAAGGCTTCGTTAACATGCGATTTGTAAAAGTGTTGCGGGTGGCGCTGGAATATGTTATACATTTTTATACTTTTCTTTTTTTTCTACGTTATGTGGAAGGTTTAGTTTTTTCAAAGTAATTTTGTATAATTTTCAGTTGAACTATTGTGCCGTCGATGGAATTTGTCGAAGGAAAAGTACGCTCGTTTATTTTTTACTACCTAATTGTAGTACACTTAAACTTTATAGCCAATCTAGTGTAGAAAACAGTGACAGAAAAGTTGAAGTACAAAAGAAACAGTCGCTTCCGAGCTTTCGATTGTAAGGTTTTTGTATGCTCATTGAGTCAGCAAAAGAAATGTGGTATAAATTTATCATCGCTTTAAAGTTAATTCTATTAATTTTTTTTACAAACGCAACAAGTGAACTTGAAATTGCCGATCCACCGTTTCAGACTGAATGGTTGAAATATCTTTCTGAATACATATTGCGCAATACATCGATACGTAGGGTTATTCTACTTGAGAATAAAAATCTTACGAGAGTTGGTATAAATATTGATTCGATTTTAACAAACATCGTCGACATTCCATTCTTTGTATTTGGATACAATCTTGAGTATAAAGATGAACATATATTGAATAAATTTGGGAGTTTTGTAACATCTCCAACAAGAACATTGTACGTCATCAACGACTATGAGAAAGATTAGAGTTTATTAAAATTGATGGAGAAAACATTGTTTCCAGTTGTAAACGAATATCCATCTGTTGCCCGATCCAACTTTTTGTTCATCCTCTTCCATCATTACAATGTAGATGACATCAAATCAGTCTTATACAACAGTTGGAATCAACACAGAATTCTGCATTTCAAAATTGTAGAGTTCGCGATGTTAAAAGATTGCTCATCCGGTGTTATTATCAACCACTATAATCCTTACAATGAAATTTATCACAAAGATTGCTGGAGTCACCATTACATATTTTATCCAAAAATGCTGGCAAATCTGAGAGGGATGCCATTAAAAGTGGCAATGTTTAACCTACCACCAGTAGTAAACATCGATAAAAGTTCAAAAGCCGTAACAGAATCAGAATTTCACGTGTTAGAGATGATATCTGAAAAAATGAATTTCAAGATGGAAGTCGAGCCAATTTTGTGGGGTAGCCAAGGTGCTGTAGCTGAATTTAATGCTGTAAATTGATTGGAAGCAGGTGAACTCGATTTAATTGGGAATCAGTTATTTCTCGCAACGAAAATGAATTTGAGCACGCATGCTAGCATTGTAATAACTTATGATGAGCTTTGCGCGCTAGTACCAATAATCAAGAATTCTGAAACATCGACAATAATTATATTGTACCCTTTGGCGGTGATAGGATCTATTATTTTAGCATTGATTGCTGTTAAGATTCTAGAAAAGTTATTCCGATTTGATGATGATAGATGGAAAAATATAGACATCGTGACAGCATTCTTAAACATATCGGTTCCTAATCCACCTGAAAAAGCAGCAGAAAGAATTATCTTTGCTTGCATACTTTTCCTATCTTTTCATTACACCACCACGGTAATCAAAAATCTTACCAGTTTCTAAATAACCGAGGGAGATGAAGTAGAATTGAAATCAGCTGAAGATCTCAATAATTCAAATCTAGCGGTATTTATTCATCCTTTCTTTAAAGATTTGGCATTTGATTCAAATGATCCAGTTCAACAGAGTCTATTGAACAAATCAGTGGGCTCAAATTACAAGGAATGTCTTGAAAAAATATTGAAAAGTAAAAATACTAGCTGTATTACTGCTAAAAAATTTGAGCAAAACTTTTTGAAGCAACTAAGCATGGGAAATCAAAAGCCTGCAATAAAAATTATGGATCAATGTTTCTGGTCGAGTGGAAAAGTATTGTATTTGAATCCAAAGTCACCTTACTTGAAGATGATCAATAAAATTTTGTTTAGAATTATTTCTGGAGGTTTATTGCATGATATAAGGCAGAGCCGATTTATGTACAGAGATGAAGAGGAAATTATGGACGAAGATGACAAGATAACTCTCAAAACGGAGTTAATCGTAATCATTGGATGTTGCACTTCCATTTTAGTGTTTATTGCAGAAATTGTTGTTAAAAAATATCAATAAGCAAAAGAATGTTCCACGTTGAAATGTTTTCACGAGCAGATTTCTATTGATTTCTTTTAATGCGCCAGTAATTACTGACTTTCGAGAAAAATCCAAAGTAATTTTAAACTTGTCGAGTAGCAGCATAATTGTTCTCATAAATATATCTATTTCAGTAATTATCTCTAATTTTGCTAGCTTCGATTTCAGAATGTTATAATTGATTAGATGCATTAGTATTATTAAAAAACTGAAGAATTTTTTATCAGAAAATCAGGAATGCAAAAAGAGTTTTTTTAATTGGTCTCTATAGATTAATTCCACATTAGTTATTTTATTAGAAAGCAGTTTGGAAATACATGTAATAACTTCACTAGCTTATACAACTAACTCAAGATGTGGCAGTTTTCAATAATAAGATTTATGCAGATATTTACAATAGACTTATTGATTTAGCAGGTATTATATTTTTATGATAATTAATTTAGATATGAAAATTTGAACTTCTTTTTAATTTCACAGCCTTGACTAATAAATATTTACTATGACAGCACAAATATTTCTTTTTCTGAAGTACAAATAACAATGGTACTGTCAATTTGATGAAAAGATGTTTATCTCAAATCGAAATCACCTGTAATAACATGGTTCGTTCAACGTTCATGGAAGATGGTTTCCTTCAGATTACAATTTTCAGCAAATGTAAATAACATTTAATTTAAATTTTTTCTTGTGTAATTTGAATTGTACTGAAAATCTTGCTGAAGCGTGACACTTTATAGATGTGTATTACTATAGTTCACTATTTTACGACATAATGGATATTTCAACTTCAATGTATAACTAATTTCGTAGTGTATAAAAAAAGGTGCGAAATAAAATATAAAGTTTACTCTACAAGCATATCCCGCTAATTCATAGCAATTCGTTTATCAATCCCATCATAAACAAAAGATCTACAAAAAAAACATGCAACAATTCATTGCAATTTTTCTCATTTCATCTCTAAAAAAATTAATATTTTCAATCCCACGTCAACTCCATCAATACACATCCAGCACGTATACACGCCGCGTGAGGGGCATTCGAATACCAAAGCAATAATCAGCGCAGTGTAATTTTTCCAGCAATTGCCTACAATCCCGTAGCGCGAGCGAGCGCGCGTAACCTTTTCTCCTCGCAGCTAATCCGCGGTGCAGCGGTAAGAAACAGGCACATATACACAACGATCTAATCGACCACAAGCGAATCCATACATGTTCGTATACATCCCATACCGGGCTTTGCGCTCTCTTTTTTTTTCTCTCTCTCCCTATATATACGACGAGAGAGAGAGAGAGAGAGAGAGAGGTCATGGTCAGACAACGTCGGCTGAAACTGAGAGTCAACAAACTCTCCTCGATATACCTGCTTGCTGCGGTATAGCGTAGAGAAAATGTCGTTGCCGAGCACTGACCTCACCCGCGCACAAAAACCTCCCGAGTGTCTTCGTCTGTTTTTTTCTTTCGGCTCGAGGTCGTTGAACGACGATGATGCGCCAATTGTTTGACTTGAGGCGTGATTTGCTTTGATACATGTTGAAGATTGATGGCCGTCTTCGGAAGGAATTTGTCGTTGAATGACGACAAATTTTTTTCTGTAATTCTTGAATCTAAATTATTGTAATCTCAGCTGATAGAATAATTATGTATACAGAGGAGGAAAAAATATCAGAACACACCTCCTTATTTGCAAAGTCAGCCAAATATATATTAAGAAGCAATTTAGCAAAAAAACAATTGCAGACTATTCGAAAAAGATTATTCGTATATACGCCAAAAAAAAAACAATCTTTTCTTCACCTACTACGCAATTACACAACGAAAGCACGAGTAATTTTCACTCGCTCGTTACGTATATATACTTTCAGCGACGACCTTGCGAAATATATACACGCCTCCTTCCTTCCTCATCAGTCAAATGTATTTGACTTCCCACGCAACATTTTGCCTCTCGCTCTGCACGTTGGCGTCTTTTGTCCCCCTGCCCAAAAATAAACCTCGCTGTGGTTATTTATAGCCTACCGCGCGGTAAAAGCAAGTTCACCTGCGGCGCGCGCCACGCTTCGATGAGCGATTGGTTTCCTGGTGACGCTACTTGCGTGCGACGACGCGACGAGACACTCGTAAAAGCTAGGTCAGTGTGTTTTTAACGTGGATGTATTTTTGATGGATTTGTTGTTGTTGTTTAAAGAATTTTAGGATTGAATTATTTTATTAATTTACCTTCGGAGATGCTGATGATTCGAAGGGATAAAGTAAAATTTACTGTATGGTAGAAAAAAAAATCTTAAAATAAGAAAAAAATTTTCTTAAAATAAGATACAAGTCAGATATCTACAAATGCGTTAATAAAATGAAAAATACTTAGTGTTTTAAAATAAGGAATATATTTCCTCATAAAAAAAGAAATATATTTTCTTATTATTAGTAAATTTTTTTCTTACATATTTTATAAAGACTTAATTTGAAAATATACAAAAATAAAAACCAAAGTTTTAAGAAATATATTTTCACTAAAAATAAGACATTTTTATTAGTTTATTCCTCAAATTCAAGAACATAGTCGATCAAACATGCAACACAAGCTGAAGACATATTTGCAGTGCAAAAATTTGGAATTTAAATGCCCGCAAATATTTCTCTTCGCAAAAGTAAATTCCATTCAACAATAATTGCTTTGTCAACTGCGAAGTTCACGCATCGCGCGAACGTCGTCAGCGCGGTACAAGTTCAAAGAACTTTTTAAAATAAGAAGAAGAAAAAAAGAACTCACTTGGCAAAACTTGTTTAACTCGAGAAAACACCGTTATCTCGAGAGAGAACGCGAATTGAGTCATCCCTCTCTCGTGTCTCGCGAAAATTTCAGGTATATATTATAATAGTCATCATGCGCCGTATAAGAGCGTTGACCTTGAATTACTCATGCGACGATGTTACTTGCAGCTAACGTTATAGCGCATATATAATGCAAAACAAAGGTCATTACGGTCGTGATGATGCAATATATGCACTCTCGCGCTATATAATTGATATGCGGAAGTAGGATATCGTGAGAATATTGTTAGTTAACGGATTCATCTTCAATGCTGACAATTAACGTCGACTATTTTTTTTCTCGACAATCGAACAAGTCTTATTATGTATCGAATCGTTTAAGCATTTAACTTCGATATTCAAATCACAACACAGCGCGCAAAAAAAAAAAAAAAAAAAAAATTAAACGGACGACGACGACATGATGTGACGTCAGAAACGGTATAAAACGGCAAGTTGGCGCGACCGCGTCATCGGCGCATCTAAACCAGAGTTTCTCTCTCCCACGCCTGACGTCACGCGGCGCGCAAGCTCGGGATAGAGTTTAACGACCTCGCGATCCGAGTTCAATAGCACCGAGAGAGCCGTAATACTGCCATGCCATGCCGCCGCGTATACGCCGCCGCCGAGTGAGGAGGAACTGCGGGAAAGCCGAGCGAAATACATGGATTAAAAAATAAAGAAAAAAAATTGGAGAAAGAGGCTGCGCGCAGACGTGAGATTTAGGTATAAACTTTTCGTGGGATATGCGTGCTAATTATGGAGAGGCTGGAGGGAATTGAAACGGAGTTGTTTATTGATAAGTTGAGATTTTTGCTGTTTGGGGTTTCAATGTTAGGAGAGAAGTTTCGAATGTCGATTGTTTGAAGATTCTGGTAAGATTTTTTTAAAGAAACGATGAGCTTATTAAATAATTGTATTTAAAAAAAAACAATAGAACTCCTTCAAGCTTCAATTCGATGTTTTAAAAGAAAACTGTTGATTCGCTGTATAAAATATTTTATTACATCTGAAACCTGTCTGCAAAGTAAGATAAATAACCTTCAAAAATACAATTAATTAACTAATTTAATTTTTGAAGTTGAAACATTCACGTCTAAATAACACAATAACCAAAATTCGCAAAAAAAAAAACCGCAATCAAACATTCATCAACCCACCACCAGAAAAATTAATAATATGGATCCGCACGACAAAAAAAAAAGATGATTTAAACGAAAGCCACAAAAGCGTGTAGTAGTAGAGTACAAAAGGGAAAGCCAACTAGTGAAGGATATATATACAGTAAAGGCGCAGACAGAATGTTTCCAAAAGAGAAAGGATGAAAAATACCATAGTATGGGCTCGGGAGAACGCGTTTAGAGGCTGAGATTCTCTCTTTTTTTTATCTCTGCCTCTTCTCTTCTACCGAAGAAGAAGGGTCCTTCACAGCCATTTAAACGCGTAGCACGCACTCTAAAGGGAGAGCGAGAGGATATAAGGCTGTTCTTCTTCTTCTTCTTCGTTATTTACCTATGCGCTTTCTTTTCTCATCTCGCTTTTAACGTAGAATGACCTGTCGATGATTTTTCTTCGTTTGTCAGCTGTTGTTGAAACGCACTGACGAACATTGCATGGGTGGTCGTGGGTGAAATTGAAAAATTACGCGCTTTTTTTTCAATGGTACAATATTATTCGTGAGTTGGAAATTCTTTTGAATTCGTCATTTCAAAAGCGTGTATGAAAGGGGGACGAGTTTAATTTTTTTTCTTCTTCACTCTCGAGTACCGTAAAAAAGAGCAAAAATTGAATTTAAAATTCATGAAAACTCATTCAAACGTACATGGCGATGAAAAAAAAAAAAATAAATAAAGAGCGCGTTGGCATTCGCGTTTCCTCGTTTTTCGGATGCACCGTGTTTTAAAATTAGAAACGGGCAGGCATTCCGTCTCGTTTAAAAGGCTCGCTCGGGAAAAAGAATTAATTATGTTCTGTCTCTCTCGCAGTGTCGAAAGTCGTTGGAGTTTATTATTAGCCTTGTTTCTTTTGCAGCTCCAAAGGGATTCACATTTGTATTTTTTTTTTCGGGCCTCGAGGATATTGTCGGTAGTTTCGGCTTTGATGTCTTTTTATTCATATATCGTTTTATGAAGATGTTTAGGAGTATTTTCCATCCGATGGGTTTAGAAGATAAAAATATATGTGAGGATTATGGATATTCAGTGGTTGTTGTTATTGCTTTTTTGAGTGCAAGCCTATAATTCATTTTGGATCCAGGTTGAGGAAAAAATGTTGTGATACGTGAGGTGAGATTCACTTTTTTATCTTTAGATATTGGAAGTCCATTTTAAGTTTATCTTTTCGTAAGAATTCACCGAAGTTTCGAGGAAGAATTTTTTAACCTTACATATTTGAAGCTTTGCCGAAGATTTTTTTTAAATCTTCTTCAAAGCTTTGTTGAAGATTTATAAAATTAAAAATTTTTTTAAATAATTTAATTTCAACTATCAACTCGCATTCCCAAATTGGATTCGCGATAAAGTCAAATCAACATACTTTGACTCCAACACCAAAACCTTACCTTCCGAGTATATGTACCCAATTTTTCCTCACGAGCTTTTCAAATCGAAAGCGCATTTCCTCGCCGGAAATTCGCAGCGACACATGCACTTGATGTTGGACGACGATGAGACTCGAAGCGGAACGACGATGAAGACGTCTTACGTTCATGTATATGTATATATAACACGGAAGCCAAAGTTACTTATTTTCATATGCGCGCATGCACGGCATCTGATAATAAAAAAAAATATTCTCTCGCGTGTGCGTACCTCTTTTTACCGACATGGTGACAGGCTACACTTTGCCGGACCGTGTGTATATGAAAATCTTTATTAATTTTGACGTGAATATGATTTTTTTTTTCGAGATGGAGAAGCGAAAGTTTAAGTTGATTAATGATTTGATTGGATTGGATAGGATTAGAAAATGTTGTAAGTGGTTCGGAAAAGTTTATCGATATTTTTACTATCGCAATTACAAATCTGTACTGGTTTATATATGAGAAAAAAATTCATTTTATAAAATTGTAATTCTCCACGTCAACATGACATTTTATAAACCCACGTTAAAATAAGAAATATCCACTCGAACGCAATGTCGGTATCTAAATAAGCCAATCGTACATTGATCAGCGTCTATACAAAATACAAGCGATTTATACGTTTGATGATGTAACTCGGATTGGAAGGGGAAAATAGTATAACTCTTGTGACTCCGCGTGCGCGGCGGCAGCTCGAAGTGAAAGTGTCAAGGTGAATATAACAGATGTGACGATTACGTTCGTGTTTTGCCACTCTATATACATACACATTTTTAGACTTGCGATTGTTGTTGTAGGTCAGTATACGTCGATTTTATTACGCGATATTTTCGCAACTGTTTCGCCGCGCGTGAAAGCTTCTTCTTCTTCCTCGTTGTCGTCGTATATAAGTGTGAGAGTCGTGCTCGCGCAATTTTCAGATGTACCGTTACGCGACGGCTTGCTGCAGTCGGCTCTGTACATACATATATATTTCGATGAAAAATTTAATGGGGATTAGTTGCATTTTGATGTAGAAAAATTTTATTTTACTTTGAAACTATGAAAATTATTGTTTTCGTTTGTTGGAAGGTGCATTGTGAGTTTATTCCCTTAAAAAAAAACGTTGGCCGGATTTGGAACATTTAATGACGTCAGGAGTTTGGTTGATGTTTTTTGTTTTTTATAGTTTTAATTAAAAGGTGTGAGAGATTGTGTTTCGCACGTCAACTTGAAAAAAGATTTGAAATCTTCAACAAAGCTTTGAATAAGATTTAAAAAATTTCTACAAAACTTCCAATAAGATTAAAAAAATCTTTGTAGAAGTTTCGTATTTCAACGAAGCTTTGGATAAGATTAGAAAATCTTCGGCGAAAACAATTTCTAAAAAAAAATAATAATAAAATTCAATGTAAAACCAACGCTCGCAAAAACTAAAATTGTTCGTCGATATATGTACGCAGCACAGCATCCGTATAATAGCTTGTAAAAGCATCGACAATAAATCGGAGCGCAAGCTTTAAAAAAAAAAAGAAAACATCCAACCGCGAAACTTTACGATCGCTGCGCGTAAGGGACAGCACACCCATCAAAATTGCCCTTCGGAGACTAATATAAACTCCTTTGTTCGAAAGATGCATATAAGTTTAGTTCGTTCAACTCCTTATATTATCTCTATACGCGTTTGTTATTTTGTCAATGCCACTATACGTGTCATAATCAACTCCATTCTAAATATAGTATAACGAACGGGCAATTAATTTAACGTGTATACGCGATTGGCAGTCGCGTGTGTGTGTTCACCTTCGCGTACCTTAACAAATAACTAATGGCTCGTTTAAAAGAAAGTCATCGACGGCATACACGCGTTAATAGTTGCGTTGCGCCATCGTTGCGTTGCATTGGTCATCAAAGTAGATTTAAAGAAACTTTTCTTTATTTTTGATATTGTTGTTGCTTTTTTTTCTATGTTTGATAAGAATAGAAAGTCGACGAAAAGCGCGTGTTGAAAGTTTCGATGTTTCGACAAAATTTTGATTTATTGGACGCACGACGAAACTAATTACGATCATTTTTTTTCTCTACGTGAATAGTATCTATGTCATCAATCAAACGTTACACCAATTTTCAATTTTACACACACACATACACGCAATAACTTTTCAACACCACTTCGAACGAAAAAAAAAAATAATAACACATCAAAAGCGCAGCATTCTCTCGAAAGCATTAACCTCCGAGCATCACGGCGGCGTATCGAGTATAGACGCCGCCGATGATGCGCCGACGGGCAAATCGAAGAAGATTAGTATATACGCGAGCAGGGGTGTGAGAGAAACACAGACATCGCGGCCTTGCGCCTCTCTCGATATATATATAAAACAACGCATAGAAGAATTTCAAGCCTGCGGGGACGGCGGCTGCGCAGTCGACCGGGCGGTGGCCAAAACATTGTGTCTGTGCCTGTGTGTGCTAACGCGCATGCGTGTAAAGGGATAAAAAAAATCCCCCTCCACCTTTGATTTTTTTCGATACGTCCTCTCTCTCTCTCTATAATATATATTTGTATTTTCGCGCGGCGACTACCTGTTTGTATAATATAATATAGTCTTTGTGTTGTAGATTAATCGGTTCGTGATTACAGCGAAATTGATAAGGTTTGATATTGGCGTTTAAATACCGTGGCGTTTAAATAACCAGAGATTTTGAGCTGCTTTTAATACTCGTTCGATATGAGCTTTTAATCACATTGATTATATTCGGAGCGTCGCGTATCGAGTTTTCGAAAGTTTGATTGTTGTTTGATATAATTCTTCGTCGTATTATCGATATTGATTTGATTACGGATTGGATGATTCAAAAAGAATTCATGACGAGGCATTTTCTTAAGTTCTGACCCAATTCCCTCTGTAAAATTACATAAATAAAAAGCCACACATTTCGCGGCATCAAACGAAAAATTAATTCACACCAATTTTAACTCGAGTTCAACTCGTTTAAATTCTATTTCCCTTCCGCATATTCAACCTAAATTAAAACGGTCTCGAAACAAAAACAAAAAAAAAAACATTTATTTTCACTAAACCAAAAACGCAACCTCGCACATATAGAGAAAACACCCGAACTAAATAACCGTTACCCACTTCGCATTCCATTCTCTCTTGTCTAAAAAACTAACTAAAACGGTCGCGCAAGCTCGTTTCCCACGCAAAGCGCAAACAAAAGATAAAACAATCGAAACAGAGTAAGGGAGGGTTTGGGGTAATATATATATATATATATTACATATACATATACAAGCGGCACACCGAAAATCTCGCTTTGACTCTCACTATCGTGCATGCACCGTCTATATCCCTTCCCCCTCCGTTCTCGGTGTGTATATGCGCTTTGCCCCTTCTCTCTCTCTCTCTCCCTCTCTCATAGTCTATAGGCCGTATGCGCGCACATATATAGTCGCGTCTGTTCTCCCCCCTCTCTCACCCCAGCCCCCTCTTTCTCTCCGCTCGGCGCACGACCATTTTCGTGTATGCAGTGTGGCGGCGCGTCAGTCGCGCGAGAGCCTTCTGCGGGGGAGGACTTTGCTGCTCTCCGCGGTTTTGTATCTAATTCTATAACACTGCCGTTACATACATACATATAGGTATATAGTATAATACAGTGCCACTGCCAAAAAAAAAAAAAAAATGAAATTATGAGAAACGACGACGTGTGTTGTTGATTCGTCTATTGTGTGTTTTGATTTGTCTTCTCTTGTGTGTTGAGTGCTATTATAAATAAATATATCTATATCCATAAGTGCTATTTTGTGAGTGATATTTGTAATAGCGTGAACAGCGCTGATGGATCGAAGCAGGATTTAAATGGTGAGGCTCTTTCTTCTTTCCTATATGGGTGTGATAAGCGACGATGATGTATACTTATCTTTCGACGCGGTCCTTGAACTCGTTTGCTTTTTTTTTTCTTTTTTTCATTTTCTCACCCAACCATTCCAAATCCGAAAATAGTGCATTTACCTAAATATAAAAGAGTACAGCCGCGACAATCGTGATGGTTGGGCATCGACCTCCGAAAAAAAAGTAAAGTGAAGAAAAAAAAAGTGCATCGCGCGAGCTTCGTGCAACACACACACACACACTCATACTGACGCACACCACGTGATTATCCCCCGTTTTCTGTGCACTCCTCACGCACGCATATACGAAGAACAGACAGAGACAGAGAGATGAACTGAACTCTCTCTCTCTCTCTCTCTCTCTCTCTCTTGTGTGCGCTTACGTGTATTATGCTGTATATGCAGCGGCGGTCGTTGCTCTCTCTCTCTCTCACTCTCTCTCTCTCTCTCTCTCTCTCTCTCTCTCTCTCTCTCTTGGCTGCAGGTGAATCTCTTCCGTGCGCGCGCGTGAGTATGAGTGCGAGAGAGAGAGAGAGAGAGAGAGAGAGAGAGAGAGAGAGAGAGACTGTCGTGACCTCCGAAATCGTTATGGGTGGAGCACCTTGGAGCATCCTAACGGTGTCTGTGTATTGCGTTAAAGCCAGTTTTTTCTTCAGTTTTGATGTTACTTTTAGAATGCTTACTTTCTTTTAATTATTTTATTTTGGTGGTTTCGTGTTTGTAAAATGTTCTGTTTTGTTGCGATGGAGTTTCGTCGTTCAGTATGTTGAATTGACTTTCTAAAGTAGATTTCACACCTGAATTGTGTGTATATCTCCTAGTACGATCTTTATCTGTAGGTGGCATAGTCGAAACTTGAGTGGAATAGCCATTGAAGTAAATAAATGGGTTTACTTTTGGAGTCCGTTACTTTTGAGATTCGAAACTAGATAACTGAACTGAACTAAACTGAATTAATGATGAATTAATGATATTGTTATTCAGATTCAAATGATGGCCATTAATGTGGCTATATGACAAAATTTACTTTCTTCTACATTTTGCAATGCTCGAAATGGAACTATGCTGCAATGCGATTTAATCTTGAAAATGTAAATACAACTCATCAGTGAAAAATAACCATAAAGTAATTTTGATTGTACAATATTTTCATCATACAATCGAACCGTTCAAATCTTCAAATTTACAATTCATGAAAAAGAACTACATTTCAGCCACGTCTGCACACTAAATTGTCTACCAGCGTCTCCTAGAAAATGAAAATATCCGTTGCTGCAGGTTCCCATGTATAGATAGTCGAGCGCGCACGCAAAGGTTAGAATCGATTAGTCCAATTACCTTCGTCGAAAAAAAAGAGAGAACAAGCGGAACAGATCCCTATTCCCAAACGTGAAACTTATCAAAGTTTGTATGTGGGGCTCTCTGTCCACGATTTCGGCAATTTACCTAATTCCAGTGTAGTCGCGTAGTTGTAGACACACGAAGAAGAATCTCCGAAGATTGCTCGCGAAAGTCGCACTATATAATTATCGGTGCGCAGACCGAACTAAAAGAAACAATCGAAAAAAAAAAGAATTCCTTCTAAACATATAGTCAACGACGTCAAGTTCACACAGCGAAAAAAAAATACAAGAAAAAACTTTGTCCGTCCTTGAGTGAGAACCTAACCTCAAACCTAACCTCCAAATCAACTGACTAAGCAACGTTTTTTTCTTTATCTGCTTCTTTCTTTCTCTCTTTTTTTTCCAATGAAAAAGTATATAACCTCTCTCTCTCTTTCTTCAGGTAACTTCCTCGATTCTTGCACGCCACTTGCATTTCAATAATCATTATCGTTCGCTCGAAACGACAGACCTTGCGCGACTTGTTGCATTGACCCACTCGCGTTTACGAATGCTGTATGCGCCTTCTCTCTCACACTGTGTGGTGCAGTGTGCTGCTGCTGCATTCACGCGCGCGTGCTGCAACTGGAACGATTCGGTAAACGCTGCGGCGGCTGGTTTTTCTTTTCTTTTTATTCGGTTGCGTTGGTCGCTTTTCTATTTTACCTTCTTGCCTTGCTTCAGTACTAAATTTACGTTGCTCAATGCGTAACGACTTGTTTTCTTTTTGTAGGTTAAAATTTTGTAGATTAGTTCGTGGTTTAAACTTTCTTCGCTCGGTTTTTTTATTAATTAGATTAGATCGAAAGTGTAACACATTTTATTCGATACCGATACGAATCTCGTACTTTCAACAAGTTAAGTAACGGTAATTGAGGTTAGGAAAGATTCAGAAAGTGACATGGATTTTCTGTAATGCCTTGTCGGATAAATGATCGTTTCCTTTTTTTTTAAAGTTCAACTTAACCCGCATACCGTACTTCAAAAATGCAGGTTAAAAATACTCCGACCCAGACACTAAGTGGTGCTTTTAATTACAAAACCACTCCGGTTAACCTCAAAAATCACACAGAAAAACAACAATTTTAATTATCAAAAAAAAACCCTCGAAAAAACCTCATTCAACTTTTACCATCACGCAAATACAGAAAAAAAAACTTTTTCCCCTTCGACATTTTCCGTGCACTTGACGAAAGTTGCGGAAGAGCCTACATATAGTCTGGCCCTCGAGTAAAAGCAGGTCACGTGCGCGCGGTTGAAGTCTAATTACGGCTTCATAATTAGCCGCCGCGCGAAAATAGAAGCGAAATTCAACCTCAATTTCTTTTTTTTTTCTTCTTCACTTTTCGAATACTACGATGATGCAACAATAACTCAACGCTATCTAAATACAAAATAGACAAACACACTCGCACTGCGCGGGGTTACGTCACACGCACTGTTCGTCAGCTGCACGCTATCTTCACTCGACGTATATATACGCACAATTCCATGATAACCAAAAAAAAAAAAAAAAAAAAAAAAAAAAAAAAAAAAAAACCTTTTGTCGTCTTGGGGTCCCGTATATTATAGCAATGCGTCGACGTACGTTGAATTTTAATTAAGTTCAGTGTACGCGTATAGTTATTAAAGGAGAGTGTCTCCCTTCCTTGACACTTTAGAAATTCATGAGCCCGCAACAATTTTACTCCCCGAAAATTACTCGACTGATAAATCGTCATCGTCGTTGCGGCGTGGCTTATCTCGATGCTTATACGTGCGTGTGTGCATATATACCAATTGTGAAATATGTGTATATAGACGTTTTTATCGTGTTTCCGGTCCGATTAAAATTCTACGGAGGGGAATGGCATGCGCGCGCGCACGAGAAACAGAGATAACGAAAGTTTGTAAACACTAATTAAAGAATATAACGCTGTTGTTTACTTGTTCTTTCTCTCATCTGTCTCTCTCTCGTATGTGTGTGTGTGTGTGTGTGTGTGTGTGTATGTGTGGGTGACTTTTTATATTGAGAAAGTTGCATATTTGCATATAGTATATAACGCGGCATTGACGGAAACGATTAGTGAATTAACGATCAATCAGTGTAATTGTTAATTAGTCCGTGACACATTTTCAATCGAGTTTTATGTAATGCGTCAAGAAGTTGGGAAATTTACTTATTTTTTTTTTTTTTAATTGGGCGTCAAAATGTTCGTTAGATGTGTACAAGGCTACTCGAAAAAATCAATTTCCATTAGCGAGTATTTCGCCATTTATATTAATTATTTTTAATGAGCCGTACTCAACAATGTCTTTTACTTTTTTTTTTTGTTCGTAGATTTTTCAACGTTCGCGCGCAGCTTTCACTTTCGTATACCGTTCGTTTTTCCTCTAAAAACTTCAAAACTTTCAGTTACGTAAACGTACGTACCCTCGTACGTTATAGGATGCATATGATTATTACGTTCGATAATGTACGAAAGAAATAAAGTGTATATGATTAACGCAATCTCGCGGAGAGTCCATCTCGCGAAACAATAAACCCGTGAAATTTCAATTTCCTCGGTGTGTATACGCGAGTTACGGCGGCGGCGAATTACGTTGTTATTGTTGCTGCGCGGGGGCGAAAACGCATCGCTCGGGAATGTCTAATTTAAACCTCCTCGTTAACTTTTTTGCTTGCCTCTTTGTTTTGTTTTTTTTTTCTTCTGTTCTCCTTCATACCCATCCCGATTATTCGTAATTGTTTGTTGTAGAAGTCCATTTTTTTGTGCGTGCTCGAGGCTCTTCTCTCTGGTTCTTGCTCGTTAAAGTTGCGCGTGAGAAACTCCGAGATTTGTTCAAGACGTTTTCGTTTGTACAACGGGACTTTCATTTTTTTTTTTTATGGTCTTCATGACTTTGATGATAACTTGTGATTAGCTTTTTTTTTCTTCGTAGGAAATTTGGTAAATGGCGTGGTTTAAATGTAATTGAAGTGGAGGGCAAGGAACAATAAAAGCGTAGTATTTATTGTATATTTATGAATTTTGTTTCGTCTTATGGACTGCTGGTTTATTAGACAAATGTATCACTCAAATTGAATTTCACACTTACAACTATTAATTCTACAATCATATTCAAATTTGTGATCATACTCGAATTCACAATTTCATTATAATAATATCGATTATTATTCTCTTTCACATGCTACTAAAAAAAACTCCTGTGTAAAACTCCTTGACGATAATTCGTGATTTAAGCACTGAACCTTCTTTTTTTGTGCTTTTTCTATCGTGAGAATTTCGTAGATGGCGTATTTTAAATGCAATTGAACTGACTATGGAAAAATAGTAAAAGTTCAGTATTTATTACTAATTTTTAATATTACCTTAATGAATTTCATTTGAAGGTAAATAAAATACCTACTATAATATATACTTTGTCATTCTATACTAAAATTGTTCTATAATTAAAAAAAAAAAACTTATAAAACAAACAGCTTTCATTTTTGTAGAACATTCATAATTTCTTCATTAGCCTTCTTCTTTTATTTTCATCGTGAGAAATAACTCAAAACACTCTTGTAAAGCAGAAAAAAAAATAACAAAAGATCGTAGCCACAACATAAATTTAAAACCCCGATAAAAATTGAATCACCCTCGCACAAAAGCACGTTCTCGCCTCTCCTCGAAATTCAATAATCGATCTCACTTGGTTTTTTTTTTATTTTTTTTTATTTTCCATCACGCACGACATCGTCGTCATACACCTCCTCTTGCAGTTTTTTTTTTTTCAACCGATCGATTTTTTCCCTCAAAAGAAAAAACTTCTTTATCATCAGTGCAGATAGCGTTTAATCGACCTTGCGATATTAAATCTTTTACCTCGTATACCAATTACTTCGAAAAAGAGATACTCTCGAAGTTGCATTCCTCATCATTTCTTTTTTTTTTTCATCAGTATTACCCAGCTAAAAGTGTCTCCCACTTTTTTTTCGTCGCTCTTCCACGACTAATTACCCCACAACTTTGTCTCTCTCTCTTCCTTTCCGAAGACTTTGCACCCAAGCTTGATTGATCGTCCTTTCGTTAATACTCGTTGACACTGCCAAAGTCTTTCCAACGTCACTCGTGAAAAAAAAAATCAATTAATTTTCCAAAAACGCCGCACCTGAAACTTCTCCTCTATTTCGCACTCTAATTCCGTCTGGCTCTCTCTTCCCCTCCGCAAAACGAAAAAAAAAAAGAAGACGAAGAAGAAGAAGCTGAGC
This sequence comes from Galeopsomyia nigrocyanea, assembly GCA_035047105.1. Lineage (NCBI taxonomy): Eukaryota > Metazoa > Arthropoda > Insecta > Hymenoptera > Eulophidae > Galeopsomyia > Galeopsomyia nigrocyanea. Next base: position 2,273 of record JAWWMK010051378.1, on the reverse strand, counting down.
AAAGCCGACGACCGCGACGCGCTTGCGCAGGACATTGAACCTTTTTCTTCTTCCCATTCCTCCGCCACCGCCGCCGCCGTGAACAACGTCATGCACACAACACGAGGAGGACGAAATATCCGTCGTCGTCGTCGTCGTCTTCTCCGATGAATTATTCAGTCGCCTTATTTGTCGCAGCACACACACACACACACACACTCACACACGCAAGGTTTTGGAATGCCGCTTGTATTTACCGATAATTTTTACAAGGGATTCAATTTCAACACCGCGAATTAAATGTGATTCAGAAAAATATTCTCTTTCGGCTAGACAAGAGAGAGAGAGAGAGAGAAAGAGAGATTGCATCGTGAGTTTTTTGGCCCGAGATGTTCCTCTGCGCCTCAAGGACGTCTATCTTTCTTTCTTTCTTTCTTTTTTTTTTATTTGTGTGTTATACCTATACCTTTTCGGAAGAAGATGAGGGAGAGAGAGAGAGGGACCGCATAAAACTGGATGCGTAGATTTAAAAATAGAGAGAAGAAGAAGAAGAAGAAAGAGGAACGTGGGCTCGGGAGGTTGGCACACAAAAGCCTTTATTATTTTTCGGTGAAAATTCAATTTCGAATTATTTTTTCCAATCACCGCGATCAAACAATATTCATTCATAATAATATATTCGCTCGATTCATTCAACGCAGAAACCACTAAGCATTTAAACACAAGCCAAAAGACTAACCCCCCTAAAAAAAGAATAAACATCCATCTACGTTTCGGTAGAAGCAAATAACAAACCAACAACAAAAAAGAATATACATAAGCGAGGGTGGGTGCAAAAGATTGATAGAACAAGAGAGAGGGGAGTTGACCCTGAAAGTTCAACAGCCGTATATATGTGGGGGCCGCAGGATTTTTATTCTTTTTTATTCTTATTTTTATTTTTCGAGGGGCCTCACAAAGAAGAAGAAGAAGTTTCTCTTCTCATCCTCGCTTCTTTTCGTTCTCCCTCTCGGAGACTTAGAAATTGTATTCGGCCACGTGGATGAACGATGAAAAGGAAATGTCGATCGATATAATGTGTGGTGTATGTGCATGGGATTATTTATAGAATCGGGTAATAACCTTATATAGACAACGAGGCTTGTTGTCTATAATGCTTCGTTTGTTGTTATGCTTATAATATGGGGGTTTGCTTTGATGTATAAAGAGGTGGAAATTGTATAAAATTGGTTGTGTGTAAAAACCTGTTTCTAAATAAAGGCATTGAAAAATACTGTAGATGAGACTAAATTTAGTGTTGTTAGGATTCGGCAGGTTCTTGATATTTTTTTAAAAATACTCATTTCAGCCGTAGATGGCGGATTAAAAATCGATTAAGTAAAAGCGACGTCGAGAAGAGATATTATGGTTGAAATTCGAGGTATTGATTTGAATTCGAGTTAATTGCAAAAATTTTAGGTATTGATTGAAACCTCGATTGAAACTTGAACAGCACGTAATATAAACTTATATAGTTTGAATTTTTGTATTAGAAATTGCCATTAAGCTACAGATAATCGTGAAATCACAAAATGTTGCATTCGATATACAACCCAATTCTTCAATACATCACGTGAGAATCACATTACACAAAAACTTTTAATACATTCAATTTCAATGCTTGCACAACAATCCACATTCCTCATCAAACTACAATCCACATCTCCAAAATCTTCATCCACCAACCACCTTCTTCTCTTTCAATACCCAATAACTCCCATAAAGAAAAAAAATTCATAATTCGATCCCACACTCAACAAAAAAAAAAGAAAAGAAGAGCGGCATTCAGTTCTCTCGTGAAAGAAGTATATATGCAAGCAAGCCAGCGGAACAAGTGTAAAAGTGCAGTGTACCCGCGTGCACGCCTCTCGTGTGGTTACGAGCGCGTCCTTAATCGCGCATTTCCGCTGCGTGCGGCTCTCTTCCTGCTTCTTCATTTCTCGAAGAGCCTCTGTATATAATACGACCTCGTCCTTCGCATGGATTATTGAATTTTCGAAATTTGCCGATCAAAGGTTATTATCCATAATCTAATAAAATTGGAATTTTTGAAATTTTCTCAATGAAGTGTTTTTATATATTTGGTTTTGCAGAAAGGCTTATAAAAAAAGATACTTAATCAGTATATATATCAAACTCGTCGCGTTGTCATTCTCGAATCTCTCGTTTGCATTCATATTAAGGGAGTTCTATCGTAAAACGAATTAACAGTTAGATTTCAATGAAACTTGGCACATCAGTTTGTAATAGCATTA
>JAWWMK010051339.1:0-45785 GCA_035047105.1 Galeopsomyia nigrocyanea | reverse complement strand
AAATTGAGAGAGTGCACCCAGTTTGAATATTTGAAAATACTTTCTCGAATTACGGCAGTTTTTTTGTGGATTTGCTCGTATACACCACTGAGCCGTAAATCACCTCACAAAAATGATAACTCGCATATCATCACCCCTATTCGCATTCCCATACAAAAACGTTTACCAATACACTCAAACTCACCAAAAAAAAAATCTCTCTTTCTCTGTTTTCAGCTGCACGTCCAAATACGTAGGCGAATTCTGTCAACATCTGAATCCATGTCTCACAGGACCACGCTGTCAAAACGGCGGCTCGTGCTTGGCGCGCGAGATTCACGGCGGTGGCACACCGTCGTTCGTCTGCAATTGTCCGGTTGGCTACACGGCGAGTCTGTGCGAGATCAAGCTCGACAACGCGTGCGACTCGTCGCCTTGTGCCAATAACGGTACTTGTGTACTTAGATCGCTACACGAGTACACTTGCTCGTGCGCTTATGGTTATGCTGGTAAGTTTTGATTTTCATTTTCTTTTATTCGGTAAAGCGACTACGAGAAGGAATTATTTCCTAAACCACAAAAAAAAATTGAATTCAACAATCCCCACGAAAATTTAATTAAACGCATTGCACAGCCTCTTTAAATCACATAAGAAGGGAGGGGGGAAACGTATGCGACTTCCCACCGCGCGCGAAAAAGAGACAAGACTCTCTCGTGTTCGCGCGTCGTGCGTGCATATGTGTGATTCATTAGCTCGACGCGTTGAATTTACGAGGCGAGCTTTATTGTTCGGAAGTTGCTCAATCGAGAATGAAGTATGTATGAAGTTTAACAGGTGAACGAACGTTTGCAGTCGGAAAAATTCGTGTATATATACATAAATACGAAGTATATATCAACGTATCGTTTGGAAAGTCGTACAACAATAAAACATCGCGCTATTAACTGTCGCGGTTATACTTTTCTCGTTTAGTACGTCGAATGAATTCCGCGGTTTCGCTCGTAAATCAATACGCAATTACTGTACTCGCGATTGTGAATGAGTTGTGTATTATCTGTATGAATTCATTGTAACGAAAATTACGCAAGCTTAAGGGGGCGAGAACTGATAATCCAATTCGCATATAGCAATCACCGATTAAATACGACGATGTAATATTCTTGCGATCGCGTACTTATATGTTTTTTTTTTGCAATTGCCGTTATAACCAATAGGCGTGCACTCACCTATGACTAACCGCGTGGGTTGCCCCCTGCGCGAAGGATTATGCTAATGATTTCTTCGACGAGAGAGAGAGAGCGAGCGAGTAGTAGTAGTAGTTGGATCATCGTATCCACGTTAGAGACACACGAGGCGACGCATTAATGCGCGTCTAAGTGACTTTTTATGTTGCTCGAGGTTGCTGCTGCTGCTGTTGCTCGAGAAGAGGTGAGAGGCAAATGACTTTTTTTTTTATTTGCAGCTCGGATGCTGCTGCGTGCTGATTCAGAGATTTTTTTTTTGTTACGTTGGTTTACTTTTCGATCATTTTCTCGATATTACAGTGGGAATGTTATTGCGAGGTTCGTTGTTAATTTGCCGGTAGAAAAAAAAAAACGATTAAATGAAAGTAGTTCGCGTTACAGTTTTCATATAAATAGAACTTGAACCATTGCTTTGTTGATACGTAAAATTTGATTTTCTTTACAATTTACTTTATTAAGCAATATTTTCGGTTGGCTCTCGGTCCTTTAAGGAATTCTATCTCAAAATATGTAAAACAAAAATTCATTCGTAAAAATTTAATTTACCGTTCCAAACGAGATTCCGCTAATATAAAAATATCACCATACAAAAAATAAACTTAATCATACAAAATAACTTGGCAACTGCGATCGCATCATCAAGTAAAACCATCCTCCTCTCTCTCTCTCTCGCACGCGCGGGGTCAAACACGCGAATATATCGAATGCAATCGCATCCCCATTATCTCGGATAATTAGTCGTGCCTAATCAGAGCCCAATAGAACCCGAACGTTGTAACATACCTATATAATGGTTAAAGTTCAAGGCCCTTTCTCTCTCGTAATTGCATATATATACATACATGCAACTTCCTTAAACAAACTTCAATTTTTTCTCCTTAGCGATTCCGTATCTCGCATACACGATGGGTAATTACCCTGGTCGCTTCTCGAGAGAGAGAAAGAGAAAAGATAACTCGAGTAAGATTAAACAAAAATAAAAAAAATAAAACATTTATATGTTACAGGCGAGTACTGTGAAAAAGTGGACTATTGCGCGTCGTCGCCGTGTCGTAACGGAGCTCAATGTCGCTCTCTGGATAATAACTATCAATGCACATGCGCGCCAGGATTCACCGGACCAAGCTGCTCGGAGGACATCAACGAGTGCGAGCTTGCACCGTGCAGATATGGATCGTGCGTCAACACTCATGGATCTTACAAGTAAGCCAAAAAAACAAAAAAAAAAAGTCATATACACCGTTACTCATTGACAACCTCGCTCGTGACGATCCGATTTGAGCAAATTAGCCCTTGTCTGTGTGTGTGTTGTGTATACATATATGCTTTGGTCGTCTAATTGCAATGGATAAGCGATCGCGCGCACCTGTATACTCCTAATGATCCCACGCGCGCTCTATCTCTCTCTCTCTCTCTCTCTCTCTCTCTCTCGTCTTTATAGACACACACACACAAACGTGAAATTTAATTTTCGAAACGTTCGATTCTCCGCTCTCGCGTGCGTTGAAAGAGAAAGAGAGAGAGAGAGAGAGGAAAAAAAGAGAGAAGACGGCGAAAGAGCGAGAAAAGAGGGTCCCGAGAAGAGCGCAAAAACTGGTTTGGACACCAAGCACCACCACCACCACACATAAATCCCGCGTTTCTCAAGATCGAGTCGAGATTAATCGCGCAAAAGGAGCTGCCCTCGCGCGCGAGCACGGTACAACCCGCGCCGCGCACACGAGATAATGTCGCGCGTTTTGCTTTTCTACGTTTTATTGAATTATTGAGAGAAAAACGTATGGGTGGAGAAGGTGAAAAATAATGCTCTTTTGATTCTTTTGATCGGACGTGCGATTCATCAAACTTGTTATTTTTTTCTTTTTTTGTTTGTGGTATTGGTGGGTTTAGGAATGAGGGTTGGTTAAAGACAGTTTGGCGGTGAATAGAATTTAGGTTATGATTTGGCACGTGAATTTAAACAGATTCGTGTTTTTGTCGCTAGAGGTTCTTCTTAAACATACACCTGAAAAGTATGAATAAACTTATCAAAATCAGTTCTTGCATGTTAAATGATATATAATGTTCTTAATGAAATCTTGGCTTTTATGAGATCTTTTACTTAAGCGAGTTGGTCACCCAAAAGAATTAACGAACAGAAAAATTCGAAACTTTGTAGATTGATCAATTATAATAAAAAAATAACTCCCTTAAATTCCAATTATTTTTTTTTCACGATTCACCAAAAGAATTTATTGTATCAATAGATGAAATATACTCAGGATACTGCACTACAAAAAAAAAGTTCTTAAATTTGCTGCATACTTAAATGACATTCTTCTTATTTTAAGAACAAGAGTTCTTATTTTATCATGGAATTTGAAATTTTATCTTTAAATGAACAATTCAGCTTTAAGTAGTATCTCTGTCTGAAGGGTTTTACACCCGCTGATATATTAAAATTAAGAAATAAAAAATAAAATGAAAAGTTTGACTTGTACAATACGAAATTGTAAACGTCAAATAAGAACAATTTTTCTTAACATTAGAAATCGAGTTCTTAAATTTGCTGCATGCTTATTTTAAGCACAAATTGTTCTTAATTTAAGAACTTTTTTTGTATGTGATTGCATATATGTACCAAAAATATGTGAACTACATTGCATGGTTCATACATTTGCTCTATAAATACCCAAAATAATACTTTCCACGTACAATTCCCCGTAGGTAAATAATAAAAAGAAACATCAACATGTACATCGTTACTCCGTCATATAAACCATACTATTACGTCGCTATACAATCAAACCGACAAAAATCCAATCCGCCAAAACCGATCAAAGCCCGCCCTCCAAAAAAAAAAAAAAAAAAAAAAAATTAAACACGCGCAACCGATAAATCGCTCGCTCGTTAATTCGCCCGCATCGGCTTTTCGACACTTATACATACACTCCTCTCTCTCGCGCGCGTGCGTGTCGCGCTGCTATTGTAAAGTCATGCGATAAACTCTTCCTCGTCGGACTCTCGAAGTTTTATTATTCGGAATCTACGTTTTATAAATAATCCTAAATCGCTCGCTTCAACAATGCGCTGATACATCTTCAACTCGAGAGTCTTAATTACTCGAAAAAAAAATTATATCGATCGACACGCTGATTAACGAGCGAGTGTGTAATAAACGCGTGATTGGCACCCGATTCGCAGGCAGCGTCAGCAGCAGCTGTGATTTATGAAAAACGAACTCACGCGCCGTTTTATAATTGAACGACCCTGCATGCGATAAAGGATTTATTAAAAGTAATTTTCGGGGATGTACGATTTTTTTTTTCGAACGTGGGTGTATGAGTTTTTGACGCCCGGTTGATTGTCTTCTTTACGAGGCAGAAAGCTTTTAATACGGTACTTCGGCTGTGATGGTGTTGTGTTGTAAAATTTTATTTATTTTTTTTCCTGATTAATTTACGTACCAGGGATACTTCGTCGTCGTCGTCGACGATGTGTTTTTTTGTTTTTATTATCAATTATTGTTCACGCGCGCGCACGCGTGCGTTGTACCTGGTTATTACGTCTGATGTAATTTTTACGGCGTCGTTTGTCAACGGGATTACACATCGCATATGTGCGTTGGGCTTTTTGTTTTACCGTTAAGTTTTGTTTGTTAAGGAAACTCGATGCGATGATTTTTTTAATACTTATGCTTGCTTTTGGTATGATTAAATTAATTTGTTTGTTTTATTTCGTTTTTTTGTTCTGACGTTTATCGAGAGTTTCATTTCAAAAGTAATTATCATTTTATGATTTACGTGAAATAGTTGTACACTGTAATGAACAAGATTTCGTTTCAACTGATGTAATGATGCTGCGGTATCAATATATCAATTATAAAGTTCAAGCTGATTTGAATATGTTTATGTACTTTCTCGAGAATCATTTTAACTACTTTTAAAGCCCGGTGTACCGTAATTTGCTAAAATCCATCACTTCATCGCCTTTTTCAAAATTACGTATAAATAAACATTTCATCTCGCTTACACGCTATAATTAATCAAGAAGAAGCAAAAAAAAAAACCTTGTCAAAAAAAAAACCCTCAAAAAAATCTAGACACACCCATCTGCACAACAAACCCATCCAAAAATTACAAAACAGAGTGAAAAATCCTGAAAACGTTAAAGCGCCCCAGTCTCTCTCTCTCTCTCTCTCTCTCTCTTACACACAAAAGAGAAATCTGCCTGTATAGGATTCTTGTGCGAAAGGTTCATCGCGTCGTTGGCGCACAGCTGTTGACCGAACGAACGAACTGTTGGAATGCAGTGGCGGCTGCAGCACCGCAGAGCAGAAAGAGAGAGAGAGAGGCTTCTTCTTCTCTTCGTCTGCACCTGTTTACCGTGTACAATTTTCGCCTCGGCTATCCCGACCTTTAGGGGCTTCGCTCTCGATTCTCTCTCTCTCTCTCTCCCCCTTTCTTCCGCTTTCACCGTGTGAGTAGCAAGGAGCAACATCTCGTACAGATTTTTGGAAGCCTTTTTCGGTAGATATATGCCGGTGGTGAGGGGTCTCTTTGTTGAGAATTTTCGGATGGGTTGTACGTTATGACGTTGAGTTGTGAATTTATTTGATGGTTTATTTAAAGTTTATGGCGAATATTATTTTGTAATTATTGGTGTGTTATATAATGTAACATAGTTGGTAATATGACAACTAGAGGTAGTTCGATATAATATGAAAGAGTGATCGTCGATTCGCTATATCTCTTTCTAGAATTGGAGACTTTTTTTTTGCAAATTTTTGTCAACAAAATTGAAAAACATTCATGGCATTGAATGACAGGTTTGAGATTTTTTTGAGATGATAAACTTTTCAAAAATCAACTGAGTATAATCACCGAAATCTCTCATGAAAACTTTGCAATCAGTGTACATAACTTTCTCCCCCCTCTTGAAACACGCTTGCTTAATAATTAACACACTCGCGCGTGAGTGTCCAGCGTGAGAGAATTATACAAACGTCGGTGTCGGTCGGCCGTCGTCGCGTGCTGCCGAAAAATATTACGAACGTGCTATGCGACCAAAGAGAAAGAGAGAGAGAGAGACAGGTCCCATTTGCGCGGGAGCAGGTTTCTTTTACGTAGATGTCATTCCCACCAAGAGAGAGAGAGAGAGAGAGAGAGAGAGAGAGAGAGAGAGAGAGAGAGAGAGAGAGAGAGAGAGAGAGAGAGAGAGAGTAAAGCGTACTTAGTCCTTTGCCCTCGTCGCTCTTCTTCCTTTCCCCCCCCCCCCCTCTCTCTCTCTCTCTTTCCCTTTTACTTCGAGCGCGCATTCTTCGAAGCTCTTTCTGTCCTGCGACAATTACATGGGATATTTTAATTGCTTGCGCTATAAGAGTGAGCTTTCTGTGGTTTAATGAGAGATTTGAACTTTTTTGTTACATTCTGACGAAATTAATGAATTTTCTTAAGGGTAGAGAGAAAGAAAGAGAGTGAGAGAGAGGTCGTGTCGTGGGGTTACTCGCGTGCAGAGTAATTTGGCATGTACTTACGTCAAATATTAGTTTACGTATCGAATTGTAGGTGAAATACTTAAATCTATTGAAGTTTCATTAGAGCTGTAGGGATATCTAGAGTTTATTCCAAAACTCAGTCATAAATATTAATCGATTGTGAATAGTTTTTTTTTATTACAGTCGTGATCGATTGGAAACAGTTAACTTAAATAATTCTGCTGAAGTACCCCTTTTTGTATAAATTTTATAAATACTCTATAACGCAAAGCATACAACATAGTTGCATCCTACAAACGTCAACGTAGTTCTGCAGTCACGAAAAAAAGAATAACAAAGTGAGCAATGCAACACGCGCGCATATATGTGTGTGTGTGTGTGTGTGAAAAAGTCATGAAAAGACGATGGCAACAAGAGAAAGAGAGTGAGAGAGAGAGAGAGAGACAAAGAGCACGTGTATTACGCGTGTTCCTGTAAAACTTGCGTGCTCGCGGGGGCAACACTTGTTAGAGCGACCGAGAAAGAGAGACGCAACACGCGCGTTGTTCGGAAAAAAAGAAGAAGAAGAGACGTGACGGTGCATTGGTGTGGCGTCATATAGGGATATGGAAAATATAAGAAGGGTGACCAGTCGAATCTATGGGACACTCGAATAATCGAAAGAGAGAGAGAGAGAGAGAGAGAGAGAGAGAGAGAGAGAGAGAGAGAGAGAAAACAAGAGGCATCAATTACGAAATAAAAAGTGGAAACAATAATTACAAAAGATACAGCTTTGTACAATACAGAGTGGTAAGCAACATTAAAATCGCGTGTATAACGTGGATAATGAAGAGGTTGTCGTGTTGTCTGTCGAGGTCGAGGGTCAGTGCGTATATTCTCGAAATGAAAAAAAAGGAGAAGAAGACAATGACACGGAACAAGACGTCGCGCTCGGTTGTCTGAGAAAAAGACGCGCCGATTTACTTGCCGTATATAACAGAGCTGGTTTTTTTCGTAACCCAACTGTACGTTCTATGCTTAATTTCGTCATTTCTTGATTAAATTGCTATTGTCGTTGGTTGGTTTTTGTTTGCGTGCGATTGAAACTACTTGGTGGTCATTTGAGAGATATTATAGTTGTAAGTAAAATTATTTGGGTTGAGTGAGATTTTTGAAAAGCATAGATTATTCGCTTTATGACAGGTTTGTCGTTGATTGTTTGATTGTCGTTTGTGACCGGTAGGTGGATTCTTGATAGTGGCAGTTAATTAGTCAATGTTATCTCTACAAATCAAACAATGTTTTGTTTTATTTTCGCTCATGTTTAATGATATATATGTAAACAGTAACTTGAGGAAGTGTTTTGTTTCACGCTTAATAATCAGAATAACCAAATGTCTACTGAATTACACACTAAATTACATCGAACCGAAGTATTCAAATAACAATTTCAACATCAATTGTACCATCAATCGTAATGTAACACGCATGTAAAACGAAAAAAAAATTTTCCTCAACCCATCCAGCAAAACTAGTCAAAGTATTCGAGCTCGAAGAAAGACGATAAAAAAAATAAAACTCGTTCCTCTCGGAGCAACAGCTCGGCCGTTCGAGCGACGTGACTCGAATCCGTCGTTCGGGAATTTCGGTACGATGATCGCCGGATATGCGACAGATGCTCGGTACGCGATGGCCTCCTTGAAATCTAGCCGAAGCTCTTTCTCTCTCTCTCTCGCCTATGCGCGAGGAATATCAAAAGTCGAGTGGTTTTTCTGGTAGTCAAGACACGCGGTTTTTTGAAAAAAAATTTTTTCTTCCTCTTGTGAGATAGTTCGATGATTGATGAGAGAGGATGACAATTTGTTGTAAAATCGTATTACAATTATCAAAAAGTAGAATTTCGAAACAAAAGGAACACTTAAGGAGAAACACACACTCGGTTTATCTTTCTAGACTAAAAGTTCGTTTGTTTTGGAGAGGAGCGGCGATTTCTTTGAACGTTGACGAATAAATTACACACAGACGACTCGGAGAGGACACAGCCATATAGTTTCTCTCTCACAGCATGAGACTTATGTATACCGCCGATAGATTTATATAATCTACGCAGGAAGATTTTTTAATTTCTACGACTGGCAATCTTTCATTAGAAATGACTCTTTCTTTTAAAAAAAAATAAAATTCATTTTAAAATTCAAACCGTATAATACACTTTTTGAAATAGCGTGCGACCTAAACTCGAAAAGGAAAAAAAAAACCGTAATAACACGCACGCGACGAGTTTGACTGGTATGTCTATATAGCATAACAGACCAAACTTTGTCGTTATAACATTCATAATTGTAAATGCGCGTGCACACATTATCGCATCGTAGAAACGATAAGTATTCCGAGAATGTCGGAAATATTCTGCAATCCATTGGAGATATCTCCCGCAGAAGTGACTTCGTTGAAAAAAAAAAGGAAGAGAATCCACGATCGATCAAAGAGAGAAAACATACGCGGAATACGGATGCGCGCGCGACGTTGCACGCGAGCGTCAGATACATTATCGGTGTATATGCAATTTTTTTTTTTCATTTCATTTTCGCGCGCCGCGTGTAAAGATTCACGTTATATATACGTATATAGTGAATACATATCCAAGCGCATCAATTACCTTTGCGAAGGGCTTCTCCTCATTGGCTTGTATAGGAAGCTCGGAAGGCCTATTTACAATGCAGATGAGTCCCTTTAATTATTCTATACGTGTATGGATGAGTCCTCGCCGTCGTCGCCATGTTAGTTTGCTTCTTCTTCTTTCTTTCCTTTCTTTTTTTTTTTTTTGCATTGCGGGGGTTGAGTGTTGAGACAGATGGGGTTCTTTGCGGTTAGTTGATTTTTTTTCTTGTTTAATGGAAAGATTCACTTTTCAGGTGATTGCGAGTGATGAATTATTTTGGGTTATTTTAGTTGACGTAATTAACGTTAGGGTGTTGATTGAAAAAAGCAACTTGTTGGCGTTTCTAGATTGTTGAGGTAATTAAAGGATGTATTTTTGAAAGTTAGTTCGTTTGTAAATGTAAGTAATTGTTATCTATTTTTTTATCTACACATTGCTTTCTGATATAACTAGTTGCACCATCGAAATGAAAAAAAAATGCAATCAAACAACTTGAATTACAAACTATTCCACAAACCTATAATCCACAATTTTAAAAAACAGTCGCATTACAACACGCTAAAATTGATTAACAACCGCACACCCGGCCGAAGTTATCCGAACTATTTATGCAAATAATCGTGAATCATCGAAGTACATATATTTTTGCAAGCTTTACATATACATGAATCACATCTACATCGCTCGACATTACATCGAATTACCGTTGCGTAAAAAAAAACAGAGCTATGCAAAAAAAAAAAAAAAAAAAAAAAAGAACTCGACGCGAGTGTCACAAGCAGAATCGAGAAGGAAAAAAAAAACACATGTTATCTACGTACAGAGAACGCGCAAAAGTCTCGAGAGTCTATCTAATAACGGGAATCGGCGATAATTGCGCGACACACGCATATATGTGCGCACTCATTAATGCAGAGCTTTTCACACGCCTGCCTCTGCTCTGCTCTGCTCTGCGAGGAAATTGCGTGTGCGAGTTTTTAGGCCGACCTCGTAACGATATTCAGATCGATATATAGTATGTGTGTGTCGGATTTAATCAAAGCGAGTTTGCATTCTATAACTTCAATTTTTGCGAAGGTTTCGTTGCGAAGAAAAAAAAAAGTCACAATTAGTTTAAGGCTTTTATATAACACGGCGAAGTCACGTAATTGATAGTTATTCTCGGTAAAGCCATTGGCATTATTATCGCGAAACCAGTGCAAAGTTACGCGACAACAAAATCGTATGCCTTTTAATGCATGTAATTACGCGAAGAAGGCCAAGAAATTTCCAAGATGCAAATTGCGAGAGAAGGGCGTTTCTTTTGTGTAGGGCAGATTGATATTTTAAGTTTCGTCGATTAGATATGTATATACAAATAGATGCATTTAAAAGACTACGAAATTGTTTTGCACGATTGGTATGCACGACTTTCATTGTTTTCGCGCTCTTTGCCTATTTGTACCGGCTTGAAAGTGAACAGGTGTCGATGCGGTGAATAACTTCGTTTCTTTTTTTTTTCTTTTTTTTTTTTTGTGCTGCATATCGATTGCAGAAGTGTAACGGTTTTGTTTGCGATCTTATCTCGTAATGTTACGATTTGTAGATTGTTGTTCGTGATATCGATAACAAATTGTACGCTGATTGTTCTGCGATTTACGCAATGGAAATATATATTTTGAAAGTTTAGATTTGTGTATGTTTTCGTTTCTCGTCTATGAAAATCGTTGGTTTAGATTTGATGGGAAAGGCATAACGTTATTAATTAGGATATATTCGTCGAAAATGTTTTAATCGAAGAACAATTATTTGGATGATCATACGCATGAAAAATGATTTATCATTTATTACACGAATGTTCAATTATAAGCAACTTAATTGATATGATTGTAAAACAGAGTGGTTTATAATCTCACTACTAGATTGAGCCTCGCATTCTACAAAAAAAGAAAATGATTCAACCTTTCCTTTAACCGTTTCTTAAATTTTTGGACAATATTGTGCTTACAGTAAATCGATTTACTGCTTCAGTCGTATTAGTTATATTTACTGTATAAGTTATAATAACTAATACTCAAATTCGAATATGCAAGAAATTTCTTGAAATCATTAACTCATAAATAGCTATCGCATTATATCTTCCAGCGCATATCGAACATACTCCAAAAAAAAGAAGAAAAATTCTAAACTCCATCTCTCCTTCTTCTCTTCATCTTTGTTCCTGTTCAACCACACATATATATCTCTATTCCAGTCGAGTGAGTGCATTGCTCCGCATAGAAAACTTGCGCGCGCGCGTGCAGCCATCTCCTTTTTTTTGCGCTTTACAAAGTATATAAGTTCCGATGGCGATAATCATCAGCGACATTAATAAAGCCGGTAATTCGATAGCTGCACGCGAAATAGAGACGAAGCGAGAGGCAGCCAAGAGGGTATAATAGATAGAGAAAGGATCGTTGCTGTGCGCGGCCGTTTGCATATATATTGATGATGATTTTCCGCTGTTGATTAGCGCGAAATTGATAGGCCAATCGCCTTTACGCTCTATGGACGATATATGTGTATGTATATAATATGTTTCAAAATGTGCAGCCAACTATATCATTCGAGACCGCAAGTTGCAATGGAATATTGTGTAGATTGAGTTACTTGTTGTTGTTTTTTACTGGCGTTGTTGAAAATATGAATTGTTATGTTTATAATATGTGCGTTATATACTTATGTAGGAAACTAGAAATTGCACTCTATCGATTAAAAAGAAAAGTTGGAAATCTGGGGCAGATGAAAGTAAATGTCAATAAATGACTTCAGATTTTTAATTCACAGGAACTATTTTCCAGAATCATACAAAATTTGATTTTCTTTTTTATTTTTCAAACAAACGTCACATTTTCAACAAAATTAAGACTGCCATGATTTTATTATAATTATTCGTAATAGATGGAGCAGCTTGGAAAGAAAATACATATGTATTTAAATTGACTCGAATAATTATAAAAAAAGTACAATATATCATGATGTCGAATTATAGTGCTGTATAATACAATGTAGCTTGTTGGTGTTTGCAATTCCTTCATAACACGAATGGCCAACTGATAAATAAATCCCCCGCCTTTTATTAATATCTATACTAAATAAAAAAAAATTTGAATTCTTGGATGGAAAACTATCGTGTGGTCGTCTATCACGAAGTCATAAGCACATTGAACCAACCAACTGAACCATAGCTTATCAAACTTTCAGAAGTAGCTTCATTGTCGTTGAACAAGAGGGCGTTGAGCAACCTGCAATTAGATTTCAAACTTAATACTTCATAAGTGGTTAAAAGTAACTCGTGATCAATTCCTGATCCTGATAGTTTATCGTAAATAAATGGATCCGTCCCTACATTCGGTACCATAATACGATCGATATTAATTGCCTTATTTTCTACATAAAAAGTTAATTACGAATTACGTAAACTCGAAAAACAGTTAAACTGCATTCTTGCACCTCAAAAAATTCAACTGCAAACTCTCGCAATATCAAAGGAAACACTCACCGCTGCATATCGTTCCTCATTCAAAGCGCCAAATGCACATGCAAACCAACCTCGCTCTTACAGTGCGTCCAGTCACAAAAAAAAAGGCAACCACGGCAATATCGTTTTTATATGGGAGCGGCGGCGGCGGCGGCGAGTGAAAGGAAAGGCTTCGCGATCGATAGCGCTTTTCCGCACTTATATATAGTATATGTATATACCCTTTTTGCCAAAGAGAGCGTCTTTCGCGTTTCCTTTTCGTTTTCTCGCTGCTAACCGCTGTATATGCAGAGTATGCGCGTGTTATACATCTCTCCGCAGCGTATAGAGAAAGATTGCCTATAAATCTTTTATACAGAAGGGGGGAGGAGGGGGATATGTGCTGAAGCCTGATTTTTTCATGAATATTCATTTGTTTATTTTTCGGCTGAATTTGTCGAAGGTTTTTGTTTTTGCAAAGTGCGAAGATCGCGGATGTATATACCCTGTTAAAGTGTCGATGATCGATGCGTTTCGGTCGATTTTCAGCGTAAAAATTTTTTTCATTTCACTCGCCTTTACGCGCGTTTATAATTCTCACAGCACTCATGCGCCCATCGTCGCAAATTGGAATAAATTAGCGTGAAAAGAGAGAGAGAGAGAAAAAAAAAACAAGTGTTGGTGTGTGTGTATGACGAACGCGTTTAAATACAAAATTTTATTCGTTCGCGTGGTGCATCATCGTCGTATATACATACGCGTGAGAAAGGCGCCTTCGTTACAAGCCTTGATGCATCGCACCGAGTAATTTAATTAGCGCCCTTACGCTTCGATGGATTTCGAGCGAGTATATATACGAGTCTTATCTGCCTTGCGTTTGCCTTTCTTTCGGACGAGTGCGAGATATCTTACTTTTTTTTCGGTGAAGGTTAGATTATGAAAAAAAAAAAACAGTAATTAATGCCAATGATCCGTGTCCCAAATCAAACTGTTTATCCGCGTCTGGCAAGACCCCGCCAAACAATTCTCTCTCTCTCTCTCTCTCTCTCTCTCTCTCTCTCTCTCTCTCGTGGAGCATCGCTTTAAATAATTAATTAATCAAGAGCCGCGCTCATACATGTAACAGTAGACGACGACGAGGAGGATCAATTGAGAAAAAGGTCGCTGGCTCGTTTAAGAGTACAGTCTCTCTCTCTCTCTCTCTCACTCTCTCTCACGGAAAATGAGCAAAACAATTGAAAGTCAAGTTGAACGGACGACGACGCGTAATGTAATGATTATCGGGTCGCTCTCAATTCAGGCAATTACGCCCCTTAGCGAGAGAGAGAGAGAGAGAGCTGGGAACTCTCGTGTAATGCGAATGCGCGCCTTCGAACTCTCCCGCCAGCGAGAGAGAGAGAGAGAAAACTTTTAAAGAGAGTTTAAAGGGCAAAGTGGCGATTTTTTTTTCTTTTAGGGTTTGCGAGAATGAAACGGATCGCTCGCTCGCTCGCTCTCTTTTAATGACTGATTTCCGCGCGTGAAATGCGCGATGGATGAGTTTGTACTAATTACTCCAATTTTTTGTTCTTTTTCGGTAATTTGTAATTTAAGCGATTGACGATGTATGTATGTATTTTTTGTTGGAAGATACCCCGCGTTAATACAATTTGAAATGTGTAACATATTACGACGTTAATATAAATGGTTTTTTTTCGCATCATCCTCGCATTTCTCTTCCATTCGAGCCATTTCTCTGTATTTACACATCCGCAAAAAGATCGCACGCACGAAGCTTTTACGTAAACGCAAACAAAATATATATTTTTTTTTCTCGCGCATCTCCCTTGTAATTCCCACATCTCGATTACGGTGGAAAAGTCTCGCTTCCAACGTTCACTCAGGCGTATATATTCATCATATAGTTTAAGGGCTTTGATGATTGTCGTGTGACGAGCAATAATATTTAGATTTCAAAAGCTGCCATTAATACGAACGAACGTTTGCGTAATGCCTCTTTTTCAACGCGGAAAAAGTGACAAACGAGCTTGCTCGCGCGAGAGCACATTGTTTTGCAATGCGCACGCGCATTTGAAAATGCGCTTTTGATAATGCCGTTATACGCACGTTGGGCTACCTTCTACCATTTGTCAACTGTCATTTCAATTCTATATGTGCATTTTTTTTTTCTCTATACCGCTTTGCAAAAGCTCGAGCCATCATCTATTCTAAAGTTTCAATCGTTGTTAGTTTGGAACGAGGTTAGTTATTCATACATTGTGCGTGTATGTGTGTGATTGTTGATCGGTTTGTTAATTGACTTATCAATCATGGTGCTTGTGTATAAGTGAAGTGTGGCGCTAACAGTTAATAGCTCAAATTTGTTACTCGACGACTTTGACGACAATAAATTCAAACGGTGTTGATTTGAAAGGTCATAATAATATTTTTCTCGGGACGAAATGTGCATCACATATAGATTTTCATACCACAATTGCCATCTCGTCTTATCCATGATAACTTTCAACCTTATGCATCTCTATATAAAATCGAAGAAACCAAACGTTCTTCTCGCGAGCATTGAACTCTCCCGTCTATATATATACAGCAAACAACCACTTGTTGCACGCTAAGGCGCGGGGGCGGACCACAGAAATCTTACACACACACGGGGAGAAGGAAAGAAAGGGGGGGGAGGGGAGTGCGAGCAAAGCGACACGTTTTAAAGTGAAGTCTTAATTGGCAAACGCGCGCGAGAAGAAAGGTGAGTGCAAGCACCTAATTAATTAGTCACCGCTTGCGCGCCTCATAGTGGACAATCATTAATTATGCCGGATGCTTCTGCTGATATAAAACGCGCATCGCGTCGATAGAAAATAACAGAGGGTTGCAACGCCAAACAAATAGTATACAAAAAAAAAAAAAGAAATGATTGGTTTAATAACCGCTGGGCAAAAATAAAAAAAAAAGAAGAAGAAGAAAAGAGAGATAAGCAATTAGAACAAACACAACTGTACACAATGTGTTATGAATAAGTACATATATCCCCTGCGAAGTGGCACACGACCAACGGGGTGGAGCCGAAAAAGAGAAGAGACGAGAGACGGCACGTTTATTGTCTCCGACGTGTGCGAGAGCGTTCGCCAGAAAAGGGGAGGAATTCATGGGGATTAAAAGCCTTAACGCGCGCTACGGCTGTAGCGATTCATTGATTTTGTACGATGAGGACCACATATAATCTTTTGTTTGCCAGTTTTCGCGGGAATAAGATACATGACGTTTCCATATGTCGCACGTGTGTCGGGGATGAAACGAGTTTTTTTTTTTGTTATTATTGAGGAAAGCAATCATGAGGGTTGAAGAGATTTGCGGATTAGCGCTGATCTTGTTAAGGTGATGATAGATTTTCGGTGACGGAGTTTCAAGAACAACAAGGCACATGACGTACTATAACTTTTGTTGATTGATTGAACTGATAAAACGTTGACACTCAAAATTTCAAATATATACAGTAACCATTGTAAATCTTTCCAACTCCAATCGTACAAAAACGTCCATCTATCGTTCCACCTGCACATCATATCAAGTGCCAAAAAAAAAGAAAAGAAATGCCCAAAAAGGTCACGGCATCCCTTCGAAAACCCAACTTACAATACACAACAGTATAGTGAAAAACCGCGCGCTCACAGCTTCCACGAAGGAGAATCAAAAACCATATCCATGCCCACACGTAGTCTCTCTCTCTCCCCTTCTTTCTCTCCATCTCTCTATAGTGTGTAGCATCGAGAGAGAGAGAGAGAGAGAGAGAAAAGTAGAGGGGAAGAGAGTCGAGAGAGAGAGAGAGCGCGTCTGGTCTGGTCGGGCGTGGGAAGGGGCCCCTAAGGTGGTGTACTTCTCTCTGGCTCTGCTGCTGCTGCTGCTGCTTTGCTCCATGGGAGAGTGGGGGGCGCTCGTGTCTCTTTAGCCTGGCGACTGGTTTAGTTAGTCGTCAGCCGTGGCACGCAACCGACCACCTAACTTGCTTTGCAGCGCGTGCATTCTCGGTTTTTTTTTACTTGTGTGAAGTTTTTTTTAAATTTCATTTACATTTTTTGAGTTTTTCCACGGGTCGGTTGAATTACTGTGTGTGTGCGCGCGCGCGCGCCCGGAACAATTGGTCGTCGGGTGGTTCATTTGAGAAGGATAATCGGAGGAAAAAAAAAGTTTTGTTAAGTGACATGAGCTGGCCCAATGTGGAGGTACCGCGGAGCGAGTCCGTACCATCCGCCACGGCGGCCACTGCCGTGCCGTAACACGGGATAGAGACGCCATTCAGAGAAAAGACGACGACTCTTCTTCTTCGTCTTAAGTGTGTTGTGTGTTGTTGTTGTTTTTTTTTGTGTGTGTTTCTTCTCTTCTGCACTACACCGCCAAAACATATAGTTGTGATATATATATATATATTTTTTGATACTTCGACGACAAGGAAAAAAAAAGTGTGCAATAATAGGGGGTGTGACACGTGCAATTTTGTGATACTAAAAGTACATACACGATCTTTATGAATGTGTATGGTCTTCGATTAATCGTGCTACAATAATTGGTGAAAGGAAGAGAAAGAAAAGAAAATTTGTTGTGATTGTTTCTGTGGGATATACAAGAGATATATACACGAAGAAAAGAGTATATATATATTATACGATGTGCGAGAGATGCGCGAGTTGATGGTCGAGCGCTTGATGCTCGGCAAAATATGAGGAATATTGCCGGCCGCGACCATCATGACGACCAGCCATCTCATCTTCAAATTCGCCCTACTCGCGATACTCGTCGTTGGCACAAGGTGCGAATTCCAACATAGTTTTTCATAAACTAAATGTGTGTGTGTATGTGTGCGAGGAATGACGGGTGATGATACGAACTTTTTTTTTGTTCGTTAACGGTTCAACTACTTAATGCCGTTATACAACCAGTGTGCCGAGTTTCATACACATATACATATGTGCGACCGGTTGCTCGTTCGTTGCTCATTTCTAATTCCAAACTTTTATTTTAGAAAATCGGAAAGGTAAAAAAGAAAAAAAAAGTGCAGTGCGTACGGCTCAAATTACGGTCGTTAAAAGGAGCGCGGAGCCAACGCGCGCGATAAAACGCCACGGAATAACAAAACGAACGTGAAACTTGTGAGAAAGAAATCAGCGTTTTGTGTTCTTTTATTATTTTTTTTCGCGAATGGATATTCTCTCTCTCTCTCTCCTTTTTTTTAAACAACATTATCGTCGCGGGGGAAAGCCGATACTCATGCATTCGGATTGCAACCGATACACGTATAGTCTGACGTTAATTGTATAAAATCGTCTCCGGTCGCTTATCGTACGCTCGCAAAATCGACTTCTAATTATACGTATATGTATTTTTTTTTTTGGTTTCCTCATCGTCTTTACGACTTCTAATTTTCTCAGTGGTTTATGAATATTTCGCGGCGGCGAAGCGAGCAAGCGAAGAGAGAGATGAAAAAAAATTATGACTCACGCTTTTTTGGGCGCTTTTATTTTATATGCAAATCGGTGGTCGTAAATTTCGTCGGTGGAATAGGAGAAACCGGTATATAATACGGAATAGGAGAGGCAAAAAACCGATTTTTACGTGTATATATACATATATTTTGTATCGTTCTCGTGTGTTTTTTGGTGCGTTTGTTTAATGGCTTTGGTGTCTGTGTGATTTTTTCCAGATGTATGTGCAACAGCGGGTACACGGGGCAGAACTGCGAGAGCGAGTATATCCCATGCGACCCGTCGCCATGTCAAAACGGCGGTGTCTGCCATCAGATCGACAACCTCACCTACAAGTGCACATGTCCAGAAGGTAAGTCTCGAAAATTAAGTTTAATTAGTTTGTTAAGTCGATGATTGAGTTTCTTGCTCTGATCGTGTGTTGAAAGCATCACTAATCTTCGAAAAATCTTCAAACAATCTTAAGGTAGCTGCTACCCAATATATAGTTTAATCGTAGCTAAGAAAAAGTGAAGTTGACATAATTTAATATAGAGTATCTAAATGTTCAAATGACGTTTTACACTACAATAAATCTTAATACAATTTTGTAAAATAAACAATAGCAACGACAATATAAGCATCCAAAGTAGATGGTAAACAGCATATACTATAGCAAAACCGTCAATTTTCGAGTTTTCGATAAAGATTACACAAAAACTACATAGTGAAAAATTTTGGAAAAAATATATAAGTTTCGGTTTATAACAAAGCTATAAGAAAAAAACGATTCTTTTTCATGCCGTTTCCTATGTTTCCTATGTTAAATTTGGCAACTTTGAGTGTGAATAAATAAAAAACGGTATTGTGAAATGATCTGAAACTTTTCACTGTCATGTGTGCGTATATTAACTACAAATATGCAGAGTTTCAAGAAGATTCCACGGATTTCGATTTAGGTAGCAGCTACCTTAATCAAAACTTCCAACTCCG
Source organism: Galeopsomyia nigrocyanea (assembly GCA_035047105.1). Taxonomy (NCBI): domain Eukaryota; kingdom Metazoa; phylum Arthropoda; class Insecta; order Hymenoptera; family Eulophidae; genus Galeopsomyia; species Galeopsomyia nigrocyanea. Next base: position 26,520 of record JAWWMK010051339.1, on the reverse strand, counting down.
ATATTAATGTAACATTAATAACAGACTCGAATCCACACACAATAGAAGCAAGAACCCAGTCATTGATTTCACTTACTCCCTCTTAAAGAAACAAAAAATAGGCATTTTCGGATGTCCTTAAACCCGCGACCGCACACAATGTCGCGACAGCAAAACAAACCTCTCGAATCCCACATTCTTTCCCACAAGTGTATAGGATCTATATAACGATACGTCCGAAAAACACGCACGCCTCCCAAAACAATTTCGTCGTTCGGGCCCTTAAATATATCGACAAAAATGGAATTAGGAAATAAAAGCGCAATACACGCGTAACGGAAGATATATTTCTCACGCATTGTCATAAGTTCGTCCGCGAATTAAGGTGGTCAGTCTGTCGAGACAACGAAATCAAAGAAACTAAAAAAAAATATATCCCCCGAAACGATGGGAAAAATCAGTGCTTAGCAGCCGTGAAAGAACGATAGGGGGGAGTATATACACATACAACGTCTTGGGAAAAGTCAGCGGCGTGCGTCGTCTCTCAATTACACCTTAAAGGCGTTCCTTTTTTTTATATTACGTATGTAGTTGCTTTCTTGGCCCTTCTCTATCGGATCTAATTAGATAAAGCTCGTGATTTTTTTTTTTGTAATTACGCGCAGGTTTTAGGTGAGATTCTTATCTAACGATGAAAGATTTTTTTTTATTCAAACTGTATTTTCGAAACGTTTTCTGTTCTCTCGAATTACGATAAAAACTTCTCTCAAAAGAAAAACAATCAATAAAAATTTCAAGCTGGAGCTCTCGAACTCTAATGCATCTTTAATTAATGACGTACGCTCTCGCGGCAAATTACAGCAAAAATAAAAGAAAAAAAGCTCGTAAAAGGAATAATACTCTAATACAATTATCATATAACGACGCACGCCTCGAGACGAATCATTAACGCGTTAAAGAAGAAACGAAATATCGCGAATGCAGTAGAGCCGTAAAAAGAAGTGAAAGAAGGAGGGAGGGGGTCAGCAAAGCGTGGCCTCCTTGGAAATCACAATGCGTATAGGCCTCTCTCAGTGCACCTTTTTCCCAGGCGGACCACGGCACCGTGGCGACCCCACCTACGCTCTTTCTTCCTTATATTCCTTCGCGAAGGTGAGGGAGAGAGGGGGTCTTCTTTAAGATATTGTATGGCGGTTTTTTTTTATTCTTGTCGAAGCTTCGTTTTCCTTTTTTTTTTTTTTGCTTCTTCATTGTTTCGGATTAATTAGTATTTCTTTCTCTCGTAAGTTTAGAAAGTTCGAGAGAGAAAAATTGGTTAACGGAAACTTTTTAAAGTCATCTTCTTCGTGTACGTATTACGCAGCGTGTTAAAGTAGCCGATTTCGAGTACCTCGTTGACGAGTTTCTTCAAGTATATACCTTCACGCTACTGGTCTTCTTGGCAACGAATTCGTTCGGCTCCCATATATACATATATATTTGCACGTCGAGTAAGAAAGAGCAAAGCAAATTATTCGTCGATAATAATCCAACAATTAAACAAACAAACGTTTTATCGAGAGGCGGCAAAGAGTCGTTTGTCTCTCTCTCGCGTAATAAATCCTTTCTATATCCTCAGCGGCGCGCGAATTAATTGGTCCACGAACGAGCAACGAGATAAAACTTCCCTTTTCCCCCCTTTCGCCAGAGAGAAAGAGATAAGAAAGAGGCTTGTACTTGTAAGGGCATCTTCACTTCGCATTCGCGTATATGTATATACAAGTCGAAAGGGGGGAGGAAGAATCGTTGGGATATTTTTCCGTTAAGGGTATTTTAATGAGCAAGCGCGATCGAGAATTTCGATATCCGACATTTTTTGTTTGTTGTTTACTTTAGAATTTTAATTTTTCGCTCTTCGTTTTGTGTGTGTGTGTGTGTGTGTGTGTGTGTGTGTGTGTGTATGTGTGTGTGTGTGTATACTTATTCAGAGACAATGCGATCAATCGATGTTACACTTATCTTACTCTCGAGCAAAACAATACTAGTGCACCGAAAGTATAAAGTCCAGTTGAAACACAGCCAGAGGTTCTTGCGCCTTTGTCTATGAAAAGCTTGTACATGCCACAATCGAAACGCGAGCGTTGCCCTCCTCCTCCTCCTCCTCCGTATAACACACCGGCCATTAGCATAGTCGAGCTCTTGCTCTCTCTCTCTCTCTCTCTCGCGAGAGAGAGAAATTGGAATTCCCGTCTTTCTCTCTCTCTCTCTCTCGCGTACGCGGGTAAAATTGCATAAAACACTTTGGCTCTCGCGGTAAAGAAACAAAAAAGAAGAAGAAGAAGAAGAAAAGAAGTGAATCGATTCGAGAAGTAATCTTTAGTTCGATTGTATGTATCGGTATCAGAAGAAAAACGCTATTCATTATTTTGTTTTTGTAGAAAAACTCATTACAAGACGAGAGAGTATAGCTTCCTGTACTTGCGCTTGCGCTGATTTATAACGGCCGCGTGCTGCTGCTGCTTGCTGCTGCAGGCTGCGCGAGCATAAAGTGCGTAGCACGGGTAACAGGGGAGTATAGCACAGTTCTCTTTCTCTCTACGTTGATACTGAAGTCGCCTCTAGCTAATACTTTTCTTTGCTGTTTTTTTTGTTTTGCGAATAGCAGTGTTGCGCTCCCGTGCGAGCGTTTACTTTGTTCTATAAGAGACTTGTAGTTGAAGTTGCTTGTTGAGATTTTTAGTTGTGGAAGTTTTTCGTTGGATTGGAAAATATGTTTTCAGAGTTATTTTTTTCTTTTTGCGTTTGTAGGCGTTGATTGGAAACCCAACGATTTATTAACAAACTCAAAATATTCAAACGATAAAATGCCAAACTAAAATCACGTAATTTATTTCCTATCCCGCAAATATATTTCAAACTCCCGCAAAACTCCACCAAAACATAAATCAAACTCTAACTCCCCACAGCGTCGGCTAATCCAATTACAAAAATTTTAAAATATATTCACTCGACCGTATCGCGCATACGCGATCTACATATACGAGTCAACTCCACCGCACGTAAAAAAAAAATCACGCAAGCCACCTCGTCACATATGTTTTTCAATCGAAGGCTCATCCCGCCATACGGCATGCCGCCACCGATCTCTTTTTAACGCAACATACATCCAAGGGTTTCGTTCGCGCTCTCTCTCTCCCCCTCCCCCTTCTCTTCGACCCTTCTGTACATATATACTCGCATGCTACGTAGCAGATCCCCCCCTTTGATAAATTTTAAACGTCTGCGTGGCGCACTTTATAGAGCTGGGAAACGACGCGACGCCGAGTACTTGTCGGCAGGTCAGCTGTTTATCGATTTTCATCGGCATTATATAGAAGGGAAGGTCGCGTATATGTATATAATGCGACGCTATACGAATTGTGTAATAATCGTGCGGTGGTGAAAATTAATGTACCAACGTTGGGATGAACGCGTTGATTTTTTAATTTTACGAATGAATAATTTTAACGTTGAATTAATTTTTTGTTGTTTGTTAGAATCATCCACTGAGAAATAATTTATTAGCCGTCGACGCGCCGCAGAAATGAAAAATTACTCTACTCAACGTGCAATTAACCATAATACAATATGAAAAAATGAAGTACATTAATAACAGAGAAGCCGCAGAGAAAAAAATTCATTAAAAAATGTGTGAAAAAAAAGGCGCGCGCGCTCGCGATTGCACTCCTCGCGCGAATAAATGCCTAATTTACAATTACCTAGTATATAAAGAAAAACCAACAGAGCTATACATCATCTCGCGCCTTTGCGTATAATACAAAAGAAAAAAAAAGGAGAAGCCTCCCACACACGTCAATTAAAAAAAAACACACACACGAAAAAAACTTTTGGCAAAGTCCTGTCGCCCTGTGATGTTGCGAAAAAGCGAAGACACAAGTTTTATATTACTATACGTTTTATTTCGTCCTTTCTGCATTCAGGGTAATAATGCAGGGAGGTTATTTCGTAACGCTGGGCTACCGGGGCAGTATAATGACTATTTAATCGAGAGGGAGAGAGAGAAAAGCACGAGGGCGCGTTTTTTTTTCATGCTGCCCTTGTACATTTTGTTATCGGCTCGCGCGCTTATTGCAAATTGAGCGTGGTGCATAAACAAAAAGCCCAACACAATGAGTCATCTTCCCAATTAATGAAGACCCTTCAGTTGTGTGTGTCGCGTCTACGAGCGATGTTTTCCGAGTAAACTCTTTCATCTTCGAGTGATAGTAGCAACGATATATCGAAGAAAAAAAAAATTTTTTTTTTAAGGGGATGAGAGTTTCTCGCGGATTTTAGGCTACGAAGTGCCTCTGCGTGGGCTCGCGAGCTCGCGGATTGATACGCGGCTAGCAGGAGTATCGTGAAAGTTATACGTTGGCTTTGGTGGAAAAGAAGACGATTACTGCGCAAGCGCGCGAGTTTGCGATATCGCGCCGCTGCTATGGGAATACACAGGTGGCTGTGCGCGTGTTCTATCGGTGATGTGCACTCTGCGAGATATATTCGGTTTAATATAGTTTGATTTCGAATAGTTGTTTAATTTATATTCCTTAATTATCTGATGACGTGTGTTTGTACATAAATCATAACAATTATAAAAAAATTTGGCTCAGGTGTGATTGGAAAACTTACATTTCCAGCGAAATCTCAATATCCATCCATTTCAATAAAATACACGAAAGCATATAAATAGCCTCGAGCCTCTGCAAACAATCGCCATTGCAGCAAAACGTAGAAAGTATACAAAAGATAACTCGATTACCAACTTTCCATACGTACAATCACAGAAGACCCACTAACTGAGAAAAAAAAAATTTAGAAAGCAACAACAACGAAAAACCAGACCATTATACTTCGCTCGTTTTCAAATGGCCATAAAATCTTTACCGATAAGAGATTCACGTAATTCGCTATGCAACAAAATTTACCCGATAATACACATTACACGTAACGGACTCGCTTGACCCCTCTCTTTCACTCTGAAAACAATAGACCTTGCATCTCGCTTGTAATAGTAAAGACCACACCCCGCGCGTTTTGTCGACGCGTGTTGTCTTGGGAAAGCATTGTACATCGGCGGCTGACCTCAAAAAAAAAAAGAAAGAAATAATAATAAAATTCTGTCGATTCGTTGTTCGAATAATTAAAGAAGAAGAAAAAAATAAGAAACGAGTACACATACGCAGGGGGGCGAAAGATGACGATTAAGATTAGGAACGAGGATAGTGACTCGTCGGATTCCTTTGCCGCAGGGGTATATATATAATTTTTTTTTCTCACACATAGCGAATACGTGAAACAGGTACACCGCGCTGGACAAACGAGTTTAGTATATAAGTTACAATTGTTCGAGTTTATTTAGAAAACTTGTCTACTTTGAATGTCCTAACATTAATAATACGTAAAAGTCACGCAGGTCGCTAACGTTAACTGTATAAGTCTTCATGCATGAACTTTAAAAATCTATCCCCCCCCCCCCCCTCGATGCAAAAAAAAAAACGCACACCTGCAAATCGAAACACGATTGCCACGTAAATAATGGTTAATGTCCCCTACCGCACGATACACGACGACCAATCCCAACATCAGGCCGATTGTAGAGCGTCGGGCGCGCGCGTCATGCGTGTAAACGAACTCGATCGCCATCATCATCATCATCATCATCAAACCCAACTTGTTATTATAAGTACTGTATTCATCCCTCTCTTCGACGGAGCGAAAACTTTTCCATATACAGCTGCTCTTATATAAATACTACACGGTATATATGTATACGTGCAAAGCGCATATACGGAGAGTTTTATCGTTTCAATCGTGGAATTTAACTCGCTGAAGCAGCGGTCAGACTCAAAGGTTACATTGCCATGTAGGAGAGAGAGAGAGAGAGAGAGAGATTGAGAGAGAGAGAGAGAGAGAGAGAGAGAGAGAGAGAGAGAGAGAGAGAGAAACTGTATTCTTGCGATTCTTCGCGTAATAAGCGGGTTGTATATATACGGCGAAAGTTGGAGTGAGTTATGGGTTTTTGCAACTCGACGATTTTTTTTTAATGTAAAAATACTTACGTTTCTTACGCATAACACCAAATCACAGTCGTAAGGAAATAAAAAAAAAAAATCCAGCTACTTAATAGTGTTCATATCCGCACATTATAACACATTGTAACTCGACCTTCATCTTTCGGCTATTTATACTGTCATCGGTGTATAGGCCTGCACACTATATTATATACATGACTCACACACATACGTATAACTCTCGTAATTCTCCTTAATTGCGACAATATACACGACCCCGGCAGTATAATACGAACGCACTGATACCGAACGACGATGCGAAGAAAGTTTCGCGCGCGGATTATTATTCCGCCACTAATTATCGCCAAAGCTTTTCTTCCCCTAACTCCATTTAGTATCTAATTGGATCACGAACGATGTATAAATATAGAAAGATACGCTTTTATTCCATCTTTGGTTTCTGTTCTCTCGCTAATTACGATATTCTAAAAAAAAAGCTACGTAATCTTCTAAGGCTATTGACTTGTCGTCGTCGTCGTCGTCCTTCCCGATATAAATCCCGTTACATACATATATACATTACGTAATTGCCCTTTCCCGCGCGAAAATAATTGTAACGGCAAAAGAAGTATTTTATACATCGCGCGGCTTCTCCCTCATTTGCAAAAAAAAAAAAAAAAAAAGATCGTAGCGACGCACTGATTAACGATATCGAAGAGTTCAGGTTTGCGACCTCTTATGTATATATGTATATATACGGATAATAGGACTTAACCTCCCTTCACGAGAACTGCCATTAGCATATCTAAAGCTACGATATCCGCGAAACCCCCCTTCGTTCCATTTTTTTTTCTCTCGCACACCTGGACGATAATACACAAAACTAGAGCTTATCTCTTGGAATTATTCGGGAATCGAATTTTTTTTTTATATACGAGAGATTTGGGTTAACGGAAAACAACAACCGGAAATCGTGACCCACCCATCTGCTGTGGCTTCGGGCCATCTCTCACGTGTGTGAATACGCTTTCGAGCTTGCAAACGTGATTTACTCTTATCTCGAAGCCCTAAAGGAAGAGTCTCTCTCTCTCTCTCTTGCGATTGATTGACTACCCACCGCCGCCGCGCCGCCGCCGTTGCTATAACCGTGATTGATGCTGCCGCCGATATACTCTTAACGGCTACGACGACGACGACGACGATGAAGCTTAGAAGTCCGTTGCTTTTCGCAGAGTTATTGCGCTTGTTGTATGTATCGGAGGGAGGGTTTCCCGCATTTTGCGTTTAGTGCGTTTTTTTTTTAGATTTGCGCGTGTATACCGAACGGTGCATTCCCCGATAGATATATTATATATATTTTATTCATGAGTTTTCTTTTTTCGTATTTTTAACTAATCGACCGTGGTTTTTTCTGTCTGTTGCAGGTAAGAGTACACGCAAATTAACTGGTATACTTATCATATCTGAGGTGGTGATAAAAAGGTTTGCTCTGTCTAATTCTTCGAGAAATCTAATCTTGAAAGAAAAAGAACTCGAACGTAGACAATCTCCCGAGTAAATTCATTATTCCGAGAGAAACACGCATTCGGAAAAAGAAATCTTATCGTCGTTCGAGAACAAGTCTATCCCGAGTGGTTGAGAATTTGTATCTTATATAGGCTTGTCGAAAAAAAAAATTCAATTTTCACCTATATATACAACGCGATCGGGCGCCATGAATAATTTATGTATAACCAAGAGATCGTCACAAAATAATTACTGCCTAATTCGAGAAAGGAAAAAAAACCTTTTCTTTTTTTTTAATACATATTCAGAAAGAGATTGTCAATTAGGTTTCGAGCGAGTAAAAGAGTGAGAGAGAGAAATAATTCAAAGGTCAAGATCATTAATCTGCGTGTGCGTGCGTGCCTGCCTCCCGGGCATCATCATTTGTGCTCTCGCTCGCGGACGATTTATTAGCGTACCAAAAAAAAATGTTTAATTACATACGAAAAAAAAAGTAAGAGAAACATTATTATGCAACTAAACAATGCATATATATACACACACATTGTATCAAGGGTATAAAAGCCCACACGATGTGCATCGTGTGTGTGTGTGTGTGTATGTAAATCACGAAGGCGCACCCACGCCCTCCCTATAGCATGCAATCCAATGCATATATATATACACGAGAAAAGAGCCTTTATCTCCGGCGCGTTGGTGAGATACGCGTTAGAAAACGCTATACGGCGCCCGCGAAAGCCTGTTTTTAGATAATATACACGAGCCCCGTGTGTTTTACAAAATCGCTCGCTCGCTCGCGGACAAAAGGTTTTTGTAATCGAGGAATAAATATATTTTTTTTTTTGTGCATATTTTTCCTTTAGGAAGACACAGTCTATGTTTACTGTAATAATCACGATTCTGTGTTTCATAAAGAAACTGCTGAACGAGAAAGAGACTTTGAAGAGATAAAGAAGCCTAATCTTCTCGTATTTTTTTGTTTCTTCTTCTTCTAACGTTTCTCGTCTTCAAAGGTTTTGTGTGGGTCGATTTTTAAGCTGCTGCGGTATACCGATAACTTCGAGAGACGATCTCCTTTTTTTTCTCTCTTTCGCTCTCTCTCTCTCTTCCTTTCTCGTAAATCAAAATCGTCTATTGTCCGAGGCGCGAAGTTTCGCGCAATTACAAGGATCCTTTTCTTCGCAACCAGGAAGTTAAGATGATAATCGCTTCTAAAATTGTAGGTAGTTACACACACAAGCGCGCGCGCGGGCTTGAAGGTTTTTTAAACTAAAAATTCGTCGTCAAAAGAAGAAGAAGAAAAAGAAACACCGCGAGTAAAAAAAAAGAAAAAGAAAAGAAGGTGAATAATCCGGTATGGTCAAGATAGGATCGAAAAGGGGCAAAAATCGATAATATACGTTGGTTGGTATGCCTCTCGTCGTCGTCGTCGTCGTCGTCGTCGTTGGACCTGCCGAAGGAAGGAAGCCGAATAAAAAGAGAGAGAGAGAGAGAGAGAGAGAGAGAAATCCCAACCCGTATGGCCGAATCGTAAATAAGGACGCGATTGTCCTTTTAAGCGGCCCTTCTTCTCTGCTCTCTCTCTCTCCCTCGCGTTCGAAGTAAGTTTTAAGGAGGGGAGAGACCCCTTTGGAGAAAATAAAAAAGAGAAGAGAAGAATGGTTAGCCCGTACACCGCGTGACGACGACGAGGAGGCCTCCTTCTCTCTCTCTCTCTCTCTCTCTCTCTCTCTCTCTCTCTCTTTCTCTCTCTCTCTCTCTCTCTCTCTCTCTCTCCATTGTTGAAGACTCTTACGCCTAGGATTATTAAGGGAGCGCGTTTCGATTTAATTCCGTCTGCGCGAAGCGCGCAAAAACGGCAGAACAACCTGTTGAAGACTTCTAAGACGACCTGTTGCTTCTCCTCCTCCTCGTTATTTATACTTAGATTTGTTTTTTTTTCCGATCTAATCTTTCTCATGTGTGTGTGTGTGTGTGTGTGTGTGTGTGTGTGTGTGTGTGTGTGTGTGTATGTGTGTGTCACCACGCATCGATTCCAAATCGATTTCTCGCTCGCAAAAAGAAAGAAGTTCAAAACCCTAATCGGGATCGCGTCCGTTGAGAAATTTATGTACCCGGGCCAGTGGGTTTTTGCATTTACCGACGCGACACACGAGAGGGAATTTAATTCGATTTGCCGCGCCGCGCGCCAAATGATAAATAGCTTTTGTTTTCGAACGCGATTAGAGAGGTTGTAAATTAAAAGCGAGGGACGACGATGATCGAAGCTTTTTTTTATTTGGTTGGTTGGTTGACGACGATGAGCTTCGCATTTTTAATAAACTTTTTCGTTGCGCGATATTCGGCTGTAACAATGAATATTCATAGGGGGGGTTTAATAGTCCAATTATTTTTTGCGCCTGGCGAAACTTTCGATTAGCCATAACGCGTGTCTTGAAAAGAGAAAAAAAAAACGAAACTGCATCCCATTTCTCTCCACGGTAGCATTTAATTTCACTCCTGTAATAACTCACGTGGCATTTATCAATTTCTAATCCTATATAGTGTAACCTATTTACGAATGCAAGAGAGAAAAAAAAAACTCGTTTCCAAAAAATTTCCTCCATCACACATACACGAAAGAACTCACTCGTGAGTCAGAAAGAAGAAGAAGAAGAAGCAACAGGTTGTACGGGATCCCGAAAATTACGCTCGTGTGTGTGCTGCGCGCGAGGCGAATAATTTTTTTCTTCTCCTCTTCTTCTCTTATACGTGTGTATGTGTGTTCCCCTCTTCTTTATATTCGCGTGTGTGCACCCCCATGGCGTGCCGTCGCCGGTTTTTTGGCCTCCGGCACCAGCACCAGCAGCAGCGGCGGCATGATGCTGCTGATGGTGGGGCTTATACACAAGCCATGCCTCTCTCTCTCACTCTCTGAAACCTTTCGGAGAGAGGAAGGAGCGAGAGAGCCGTCCGCCGCCGCCGCCGCAGCCTTCCTTTGCGCGCCGTGGCGACAGAGATTCTCATTTCTCTCTCTCTCTCTCTCTCTCTCTCTCTCTCTCTCTCTTTCGGAGCGTATATACTCTTCTCTCAAAGAGTTCCTTTGTATCGTATATACATACGCGCCCTGTATAAGTATGAGAGGATACGACTGTCCAAAATATAAAAAAAAAACAAGAAGAAGAAGTTGGTTAGTATATCTTAACGTTTCGCTCTCAATCCTCGCACTGTGCGCGTGTACTTCAACACCATATAGTTAATCGCAAAAAAAAAGCTCTCGATAAAAGAACGCAACTTTCTCTCTTGGTCAGCATCCAATCCTCTGGACTGTAATGCAGAATTGATAAACCTACTAAATCCACATAAACTCCCACTCCCATCAAATAACCCACTTTTCCCACCCTCGAAAAAAAAAAAAATTAGCGAGAAAGAGAGAGATCTCATAATTCTCTCTCTCTCTCTCTCTCTCTCTCTCTCTCTCTCTCTCTCTCTCTCTCGAAAAAGCACTGGCGTGAATGGACGGAAAGAGAAGGATCGATCTTGAATCGTGAAAGTATACATAAGGAACACACTTACTGCCAGCCACAAGCTTTACGTGTTATAGTAGTAGTAGTAGTACCAGTATCCGCGAGTTGAGAATCACTGATCGAAGCCCGAGCGAGCGAGCGAGAGCGGCATGAGAATTTTCCCACAGTCCCTACTACCACCACGCGCGCGCGCGCTCGCAGCACCACAGCACACCGGGACTACGGGACGCACACCCGCTCTCTCTCTCTCTCTCTCTCTCTCTCGCTCACTCGCGCGCGGCGTTGCCACACCTCTTATATATACTTCTCTTACAGAAAGCCGTATGGCGCGCGGAGTCTGTGCAACACATATACATATATATGCATGTATATATATTGAGAGAAAGAGATCGCGCGAGCGCACACCCGAAGAGAAGGATTTTCGTTTATATATTCGTGAGCCACGATCGTTGATGGGGATTATTAATTTTGAGAGGGAGAGAGAGGATGGAGACACCTGGTGGTTGGTTAAAGTGGGTTAAATGATAAGGGATCATTTTTGTTGTTGAAGGATTATACTTGTTGCTATGGAGGAGGTTGGTTTTTGAAGATGAAGTTTTATGTATAGTTTTGAGGTTATCTTCATCGTTTGCAAAGCGGTTGAAGTAAAGAAGTATATGATCGCGTGACCTAGCTAAAAAAGACATGCATATGAGTCCGTGAGCGTTATAGCAAAGTCGTTTCCATGTATTATATATCATCATAATAGTGAAAAAAAAACTACATCCTCCTCTCGTTCTTTCATCTACTATCGTTACGGATGATCCGCCGGATGACGCGCCAAATAGAATTGATTGCGATTTATACACTTTACACTCGTATAGTTTCTCGACAGATGTATATCCACACCGAGATTTCGTACAATGTTTCACTTGAAATTACACACATTAGCGCGGGCTCTGCGCGCACTTCCTCAAAAATTTCTCACACAAAACTCTCGCGAAAGTTCATGCGTGCACACGTGGTTAATGAAGCAATCGGTTTTGTTTCTTTCTTTTTTTTTTTTTTTTTTTTGGATTACCATCATTTGTCGCGTCCGGAAGGAAGGCAAAAATCTTTGTCAGTCGTTGTCTCCTTCACCTGCACAGATGACTTTTGGAAAGTTTCTCGGGAGAAAATAAAAAAAGCAGCTGACGAGGAATGTTAGAATTAGGAAGGGAGCGAGAGGGAGAAAAAAAAATTTCAAGAATCCGGTTGAAATATTTGGACAGGTCTAGGACCGGGTTAGGGTTCGCTGGCTTTTAGGACGAAACGAAGTGCTTCAGATAAATGCTGCTGCATCAAACGTTTTAAAAGTCGTCGTCGTGTTTCCGCTTTCGACTGGGAGTGCAGTTTAATCATTTACTGTCGGCTCTTTCGAATGCATTAACACGAGAAAAATATGGCTTTTTTTTTTCTTTTCATCGATTTTTTTTACAATCATTAAGAAAAGTTTAATTTATGACTCGTTGAACAACAAAAAAATGACCGAATACCAATTCAATTAAACTTTGCTTCTTCTTGTTCCTCGTACGAAATGTAAATCAAAGCCCGTTCAAGACTCATTAACCGCGATAATTTCAGTCTTATTAAGAAGCAACTCGACGAAAGACCCTTTCTCTCTCGAATCGGCAATTACGAAAGAATCAAGCCGGAACAAAAAAAAAGATACGCAGTGATTTATTCGTTAACATCCCCACCCACGCGTATTTCACTTCGTTAACAACCCTTCGTTATTTCTCACGCGACATACGACGATGATGAACTACTTTCACGCCCGAAAATTCACTTTTTGCTTTACCGGAAAAATTACTCGTGTTTCCTCGGTGACGATGATGGGGAGAGTAAGGGGGGGAAAAAAATCAAACGAAGCATCATGGGAAATAACACACACACAAGTGCGTGGGTGAAGCACGTGCGCGCTTTTTTTTTTCTCAAGGGGGCCTCTATGCTTATATACAGTATAGAAAAAGAGAGGACCTCTTCTCTATTGTTGAACTATTGCTGCTGCGTCTACCTGCGAGCCCCCTAAAAACGAAAGGTGCATCTATAACGTTTGCCGCGTTCTATGTGTAACGGATCGCTCGAGCAGACGGTCAGTTTGAGTCTGTTCGACTTTTTGAAAAAATTTTTGAATGGTAATACCAATTTTCTTTTCGGACGTTATACACGTCAGCTTCATTGTCTTGTGATTTTTAAATCTCACGCGCGCGATTCGCAATCTTCGTTGTATTTATATCGCACTTTTTGTCATCAAAATTTTCTTCCCAACCTCGACATCAATAATAAAAAAAAAGCGAAAAAAAAAATCTTCTCGCATGATGCGTTACGTGTATCGGAAAGTCCCACAAAATCTCCCAAAAGGAGAGCCTTCTCCTTTCTTTCTTCTTCTTCGTCTCTCCCTCTCTTCCTGTCTCTCAAGGAGCTCACGCGCGCATTGATGTCTTCCTTGCGTGAACATATTATATATACTCTAGATCGCTTTTTGGCGCCTTTTCTTCTTCTTCTTCGCAATCCCATTGCGAAATCGGAGACGTGGGAATTTTTTTTCCTCCGTGAAAAAATGAATTAGTTTACGTACAGAAAAACCTTCTTCTTAAAAAAAAAAGCTTATCTTGAAAATCTCAAAGTCATCGATCTTAATTCAAACTCTCTCATTACCTCTCTCGCAGAGGCCAACAAAAGCGTACACACTTCTTGCTGCTCGGCTACCACGACTGCGAAGGCGAGTTTGCTTTTATCAACGTCATTCGCGGCTAATCGATTTGAACCAAAGAAAATCTCCGAGGGGGGGAAGGAGAGCGAAGCTTTTGCAGCCTTTATTTACGCGCAAAACGACGCGAGACCAATCGCCAAGGCAAATATCCTTTTGTCGCAAACGCCGCGCGATTCGTTCCTTCCCCGCGAGAGAGATGACATTTTTTCCCCGTTTGATAATTACTTTTCGTCCGGTAAACGTATCGATGGAAACCCAAAAAAAAAAAAAATTAAGAGTATACACACGCGTGCACCTATATCATCATTTTCCATCAAATTACCAAACGGTTGCATCGGGCATATACATATGTATAAACAAACACACATCGCGTGGAAAGAAGCGTCTTCGAAGACGAATGAATACAATGCGCGCGTGTGTGATGCGTGTATAGGGACGCATGAAAAAATTTTTTTTTCTTCTTTCTCCCACGCTCTCGGACACAACACCAGGTGATTTCTTTTTTTTTTCCTCTCGTAACGCGAGAAGGGAAGAGAGAGAGAGAGAGAGAGAGGAGAAGCCTCTATGCACACATACGATTAATCCGATCGATTCCTTCCTTCTTTTTTCTTGCCTTTTTTAGAATTTCGATGGGAAAGAAATTGGCGATTCACAGTTATACCGTGTACAAAGTCATAAATCCGATGATTTTCATATATACACTATAGGCATGGTATCAGTATATATTCGTGCAAGAGCCGCCGCGCGAGAGATATAAACTTGATCGCGTGAGAAAGCATACTTTTTATGCAGCTATATGAGAGAGAGAGAGAGAGAGGATCTCTTTTCTTGCTTGCCGCTGTATGGGTTATAAAGGTCTATCGGGCATGGAGTAGAATCTTCTCTATTACTCTCGTATACTCGTGTCTCCTTACAAATTTTCTTTTTTTTTTTCTTTCCGTGATGGGGATATATTCTTCATCTCGTGAATTTTCTTTCGGTATCGGACGAATTTTATCTTCGTCAACGAGCTCTAATAAAGATCATACCAAGCAGGAAGTTCCATCGTCGTTTTCGTTTTAAACGCGGAAGTCCCCTTATTCAAATTATACTTCTTGATTGATAATGAAAGTAGTAATGTGTCGCACGCTGATAATGAAATAGCAACGTTATTATTAGTTACACGAAAACACATCGACGTTTCGAAATTTTTTTTTTCTCACACATCAGTGAGCGAGATGAAAGAGAAACGGAAACGATCTTTGTTCCCACGTATTGCTGTTATCAAAATCGACGTTTTTCGCTTCTTTTTTTTTTTGCGGTTGGAACTATCGCAGCCTCCTCCCGCGTATGTCTATATGTGTGTTCTAATTTTTATAAAGTCGAGAGAATTTTATTTTTTGTGATTGCGTCGCTCTTTTATCTAACAGAGAAAACCGCAATCTTCAGATAGAATATTATAAAACTCCCGGGAATCGGAAGTCGTCGTCGGCGGCGGACTGGTGGTTTTATTTTAGCTCTCTTTTTGTTTTTCTACTTAATTACCGTTTGCGGGCTTTCATATTAATTGGGATGGGAACGTAATGATTATCAATGCCAGACGCATAGCAGGGGTAACTATAAAAATCAATCTATACTTTGTCTTTCTAAAAGTATCAAACACCTTATCAGCCAAGTTATGTCAAATAAACATACAATCGAAAAAAAAAGAATCTTTTTTGGCTAACCACGATCCCTCGTCTATTTAAACTCTAATCTCGCCATTCTATCGTCTCGTTGTTACAAAAATTAAACCGCAATAATGTTTGTCAAAGGAACGTTTTCTTTTTTTTTGTTAAAAACCTCGTCGTTCCTTTTCTTTTTATCTTGCGGTTTCCTCTTTCCCGTCTCATCTCTCCGCGTCGGCGGCGGCGGTACGGAAAAATCCAAAAGAGGAGCGTCGCTGATCGATTTGGTACCGCCTTCGTTGGCGATCTGTCGCGCCCTTTCGATCCTTTAACGCTTTGGTGACTTTCGCAAAGTTTTTTCTTCTTTTTAAGATGGCTCTGCTGATCGATGTGCAAAACCAATATTTGCGCGCGACAAAAAAAAGACGATGGGGTTTTTAAAAGTGTTGGATAATTGAATTTTTTTTTTCAAAGTGCAAGTTTCTCACGTCTAATAAAAGAAGTAACCGAAGAAACTATCAGAACGAAAAATTATTACTTCATTATAACTAAACGAAATATCTCATGCATAACATCAGCGTCGAAACCGCAAAAAGCTCTTTTCCCCCCCTTTCGTCTACCTCCCTCTATAATAGTAATACCTTTTGTCTGTCAAAGGCGAATTTTTCATCACCCTGTGGTTTACAATTTTTTTTTCCATATATATTATATATTTCGTCACGCTTAATTCCGTCGCTTCGTCGATGATTGAAGTTTGCGGTTTTAAAATAGTCCGGCACGGCACAGTACAATTGAATAATGGCTTTATTAGCAATTATCAATTGTAGCAAAGTGATGATTGATGTACTACTCTCTCTCTCTCTCTCTCTCTCCCCGCGAGAATCGTAAAAGGGTGTAATTGCGTTTGTGCCTTGGTTACAGGGAAGAGAGCAAATCGATCTGTTATAATGAAAACATCACCGCGGACGATCATCATTACAATATATAAATCGAAAAAAAAAATTAAATCTCTCATCTTTTTCATTCAATAATATTAACAACCATTTTTTTTTTCTTTCTGCCAACAGGCTTCGAAGGTGACCAATGCGAGGACAACATCGACGATTGCATTGGCAACCTGTGCCAGAACAGCGCGACGTGCATCGACCGAGTGAACGAGTACTCGTGTCAGTGTCCAGCGGCGTTCACGGGGCCGCAATGCGAGCACGACGTCGACGAGTGTTCAGTGAGACCATCGCCTTGTCACAATGGCGCGACCTGCACCAACAGTCACGGCAGTTATTCGTGTATTTGCGTTAATGGTTGGACCGGTCCGGATTGTAGTCAAAATATCGACGATTGCGCCGGTGCCGCTTGCTTCAACGGCGCCACTTGCATCGACAGGGTTGGCAGCTTTTTCTGCCAGTGCACTCACGGCAAGACTGGTAAGTTCACGTTGCTGTTTTTTTTTTTATAAATGTGTATTGAGAAAATAATGCTGCTGCTGGTGCTTGTTGCTCAAGGTCAAATCTTACTTACTTACTTCGCTGCAGCTGTGCGTTATAGCCTCGAGGATTGTATACGTGTGCACGTGCGTTTCCAAGTCCATAATCGGCAGTGTAGATCGGCTGCTGCTGCTGTTGCGCTTTTAGAATCGAATACGGCACCGACGCGTTTTGTCTTTGATGCGCGGAGCGCGCGCGCGATGCTAATGAGGGCATCTTCTACCAACAAACGGATATATTCCAACTGGCTGATAACCAATTATTTATTTATATTGTTCGGTTTTTTTCTTATTTTCTTCAAAATCGAGACTTGGACTTTCTCTTTTCGAGGTCGAACAGGTGTATATAGTTCTCGATTTTTTTTTTGCTTCTTATCGCTCGGGGCGATATATATCCCTTCGCGGATTTATACTTATTTTTCGTGAAATTGATATTTTTTTTCTTTTTCGCTCGAAAGGAAGAATCGTATCGAACGTGAGGGAGAAGTAAGTAGGATAAAGCCTTTCGCACGGCCTTTGAGCATTCCAACAACAACAAAAAAAAAGAGACTCCACAGATGGAGATCATTAAAAGTGCACTTTCGATTCCTTTATTTGTCTAAAAATATATCGTCACTTCTTTTTTTTTTGTTCACAGGTTTACTTTGTCATCTGGACGACGCGTGCACGTCGAATCCATGCCATCAGGATGCCGTTTGCGACACGAGCCCCATCAACGGTTCCTTCACTTGTTCCTGCACCAGTGGTTATCGCGGTATCGATTGCTCCGAGGACATCGACGAGTGCAAGCAAGGTAAAGCTATATATATGATTGAGATGTGCGCAGATTCGTTACTATTCGAAATTCTCGTGGGAACACGGTCGCGCGCGCGAGTTATGCAAATTATTTCGTTTAGAAAAGTTGTCGCCGATAAATAAAATTTTGATTTACGAACCGGTAGCGTTTGCTATGGCAACGAACCGACGCTTGTCCTTTGCAATTATATACACACACGTCGTTCGGGTAATTTTCAACTTCTTTTCTGCCGAAGCAGATTTATCGTCTACGAGCCCAACCCTTTTTTTTTTCTTCTTGCAAAATATATAGACGATGATTTAAACAAAAAAAGAAGAAGAAGAAGTATCGGCAGCTACCTGCATAAAGACGGACAAAGATTTTCGGGGGGAGAGAAGTAAGCCGATACCCACACACACACACATACAGACACACACAGCTTCTCTCTACCTGCGGTCGGTTTACATGCGGGAACGGATTTCGAGAGTGTTGGTTTTGTAAAGGCTCTTCGAAGAGTGTAGTAGGTGGAGAGAGGAGAAGGGGAGACGCAGCAGACTCGCTGGAATTTATTTTGAGGAGTTTTTTGGAGAGGAGTTTCTTGTTTGTGTATGTGCGTGTGTGTTGGGAGAAGCGACGACGATGCATTAAATTATACGAGCTTTTAAAAAGGCTTTTTAGATATTGTGTGTTTTTTTTTAATTTTAATATCAATTAGTAAACTTTTTAACTCGAAAGAATTTTTGAAAAATCATTGTAAAGCCTCAAGGACGCATGCGCGTGCGATAATAGCCACAAACGCTTTTTTTTTTCGGGGAGAAATCTTCGGATAATTGTCTCATATACTCTCATTACGCTCCGAATAAAAAAAAAATGATTCGTTCGATATATAATATATCTTATAATCGATAATTGCCCGACGCGGTGAAAGTTTCCTTCTCTCTCTCGACACGTGGGAAACGTCAGACACTTAACGCTTACTCCTTTTTTTTTTATTTGTTTCGCAGGTTCGCCGTGCGAGCACGATGGTATTTGCGTGAACACGCCCGGCTCGTTCGCCTGCAACTGTACGCAAGGCTTCACCGGGCCAAGGTGCGAGACCAACATCAACGAATGCGAGTCGCATCCTTGCAAGAACGATGGCTCTTGTTTGGACGATCCTGGTACTTTCAGATGCGTCTGTATGCCTGGTAAGTCCCCCTTTTTTTAATTTTATTATTACGTAAGATTTTTTTTTTGGTTTTGAACAAGAAAAAAAATCACGGTTATTATGTAAATCATCGAGGTAATATAGCTTGATTATACCGCGCGAAATTGCATTTGTAAGTTGAACGCGAGGGGAAAAAAAAAGAATTTTATACGCGCGCGTCGAATTAACGAGCGATGAAGAAAATCTTCAATGATAATAAACGCGAACTTTATGAAGTGAAAGCCAAGTACGCGCGCTAATTGGATAGAAAATTCATAAAGTTTTTTCTTCCCCCATTTCGCTCGGGATATAAAAAGGACGTTTGGATGAAATCGATGAATATCGGTGAAACCATCGATCAGTCAAAATCTCGTCTTCTTCCCACAAAAATGAAAAAGAAAAAAAAAGTAAAATCGTAACGATTTGGCAATAAATACACTAAGCGCCACCGTAATAATTCACCGAGAGATCTTCCCACCTCGATACACGCAATAACTCTTTCATTTTCGTATGTGTGTGTTTTTCGGCGGTATAAATTCTTGCGAGATGACAGCAGCAACAGCAGCGGCACAGCATCGCCCTTAATTGTTCGACGCCGCGGAAAACGCCCGCGCCAAGCGAGAGAGAGAGAGAGAGATCTCTTATCTTTCGCCAGCGAGAGCGGCTTGTTAAGTGAAAGTCTTTTTGCTCTGCTCGATTTTTCTTTTTTTTTTTTTTTTTGCGCAAGGATCGTTATCGATCTCCATGTGTGTGTGTGTTTTATATTTTGCGATCGTCGAAGAAGATTATATCGAGTGATTCATATATATATCGACGGCGGGATATAATTGTTTATGTACGGAAAGCAAAAAAATGTCACAAACGAAATCCAGATTTCAAACTTTTTCACTCTCGCTTGCGGGTATATACAAAAAAAAAAAAAAAAACCCGTCCACTGCCAGAAGAAAAAGAAGAAGTCCCCCGTGGTGAGCGAACTCCACGGAATTGCCGTCATCAATTACCGGCGTGATTTCACCGCCATAGCCAGCAGCAGCAGCAGCCGCCGGAATTTATCGCGTCGCAAACGTATGGAGTGTAGCTTAGTGTGCCTCACCCCGTTACGCGACTTTCTAATTCGCGATGTATTTCGTAATGGCCGCTCTGCGCTGTGCTCTGACTGCTGCTGCTGCTGCTTGCGCTCGCTTTTGCGTTCCGATGCTGGGAGGTTTCCTTTGTCGACGAGCTTTTTTTTTTTGGATTTTTTTTTTTTGGTGCGGGATGTTCGTAAGAGGATCTTCTTGGGCTCCGAGGGCTTCGGAGAAAGAGGATATTCTTCGTGCGAGGGAGAGAGAGAAAGAGTCCTCTGACCTCTCACGGGTTTATAACGAGATTTTTTTGTTGTTGTTGTCTTTTTGGGTGTTGCGGCTCTTTTTTTTTTTCGAGACACTCGTTTAACTAGATTTTTGCTTTTTGAGAAACTTGATATTTTCGCGACGAGGGGAAAAAACAGTCGGAACAATTTTCTTTCGAAGTATAAAAACGTCGTCGTTAATTTATTTTTAAATACGTCATCAACTCAATTCTCAATTTCACACCTGTAGCTTATATATAAAACCGCCCGATAAAAATCTCATATCCGCCCCCGTGTGTATTAAAGTCTTTTGACGTAAAAGAGGAATATGTCACTCGGCGAGCACATCCAAGCCAACGGGACATTTTAATCTGCTACTTAACGCGCAGATGAAGGAATTATACTCGTTTGATGTCCGAGGCAAAAAAAAAAAACCGTGAAATTTTCAAAGCTTGGCTTACTTGTACACATACAAAAGTCGCGCATATACGGTATATCATCCCGTACAACGACGAAGATATCTTCATACATTACATAGCCAAAGGCGCTTTGGTGAAATATCGCCACTAAGAGAGAGAGAGAGAGAGATGTGCATCGAGAGATTGCAGCCTTGCATTGTTGTCCCCGTAAACAAGGACAATGGCCAAAAAAAAAAATTATTTTTTTTTACATACGCGTATCGTTATTTCATAATTTTTTTGTCGATTCCTTATCTCTCTCTCTCTCTCTCTCTCTCTCTCTCTCTCGCGTTTAATGAGTACCAAATTTCTCGCGGACATAGAGCTTTTTTTACGCGAGTAGTAGGGAATTCAATATGCGCGAGCTTGTATATATATGTAGCCTCTTGCACATTGGGAGGAATAAGAAGAAGAAGAGATACCTATCGGCATTACGCCCACGTGTGTGTATGTGTATGTGTGTGTGAGTGTTATCGCGAAGGATGATCTTTACCTCTCTTGCCTTTATCCTCGGCCAGCATCTCTCCTCGTTTGGAACGCTCTTTCTCGTACAGCTCTTCGTTTCTCTCTCTCTCTCTCTCTTCTTTCTTTTTTTTTATTCTCCTCCTCCTCCTCCTCCTTCTTCTTCTTCTTCGTCTTCTTTCTCTGCCGAACTGTGTCGCCGCATCTTTCTTTTTCTTTGCGACGATACAGTCGGGGATTTACCAAGTCTCGCGATGTTCAAGTATATATTAAACGAAAGATCACGCGAGGGAAAGATATTCTTACATGGAAATGATAATTTCTCTCGAGGTCACGTATAATCTACGTGAATAACAAAAAAAAAAAAAACTCTTTCTATGCGTGCATCGCATTCGTCTTATACGTAATGGTCGTCTTGATAAATGTTTGACAATGAGAAGTCGCACATTCCTATAGGGAGGCGCCATTTGTACGGGTGTTTCCGCTCTAGTGTGCGTGACGCGCCTCCTTTTCTACTACACACAGACACAGACCCCACCTTCTTCATCATCTGCGAAGTGTACGTTTTTGCGACAGACCCGTGTATTGCAATCGATAGTATAAATAACCCGCGATACAGACAGGACAATATCTGCTGCACGCGGTTATTATAATAACGCGTCCCTTTTCTGGAATTTTTTTTTTTATTCGTCGTTGTCGTATAGTGGTGGTTGTGATCGATCGTTCTCTTGCGTCATAGAGCGAGAGAGAACCGGAAAAGCGAGTTGTCGATTATCTTCATCTCTCGGTTGTACGTTGGAAGATTTACTCGTTCGGTTCTTTTTTTTTTTTAATCTTATTCGAGTCCAACTGTCGTCAAAATTTTTCAACTCGTTAATCGCTGCCGAAAAAGCGAAAGCTCGTTAGCGAGTTTATTATTCCCTTTAATTATCTTCACTGTCTCTCTCACGAGAGTTATAAAACGGCAAGCAATTAAATGACTTTTTAACCTTCCCTTTTTTCGTTTGCGATTGATTCGTTTCTTCTTATTCTTCTTGCGAAGTGTGGTGGGCGTGGAAGGTGTATATAGAAATCGTTAAAATCAATCATCTAACGAGGAATCAGCGCAATTGCGACGAGAAGGGGGATGTGCGTCACCGAGTGATTAATGTTTCCCCTCTCTTATCTTTCTCTCGGACTCAATTTCACTTTTTTATTTGAATTACTTCCGTATCAATAAACGCTAGATGTTTTTCTTTCTTCCCATCGTGTATAGGACACTTTTTTATTTTGTATTTTGTCATCGTTGCGTGTCGACCTTGACAATCAGCTTCCGGTTTTTCGAGAGGTATTTTTTTAATAATTGCACACGCGACGCGAGTTTCGCAGAAACTCGGCGGTGATTTTTTGACTCGCTCTACAGGTGGTCGGTTTTATTAATAGTTGTCTCCGGAAATCACGAGAATATTTCTTTCTTTCTTTGCTTCTTCTGGTCGATTATTAATTTTTGGCGGTTTCTTCGTAGGCTTTCATAAATTTTCGACTGAGTCAGACTGGTTATGAATTTTTAATATTTAACCGTTTTTTAGGCGGCGATTGATTATTTTAGGAAATGATTATTGAAAAAGAGCTAAGCTTGATATTTATTGGGTATGAGATGAATTCGTAACTCGAAAGGAATTTTTTTTTTATGTAACGTGTATTTATTTTACAACGAACAAATATTTTAGCACAAATTCTTAGGGACACTTGTAGGGTTTCCTAGGTTTGTCCATCGGGCCGCCAAATCGACGAGCGAACGCCATTGAAAATAGCAAAATTGCAACGACGAAAAGTAAAATGAATCTTCCGCGTAACATTGCGAGTAATCGACTAAAGTCGAAGACGCACATTTTATGCAATTAATACGTTTAACGAGGCCAGACGATATACATACACATTGAACTCGTTGTTTACACAATTGGAATCGAAAAGGGGGTCATCTTAATAAAACGCTTTGATAAAACTGCAATCGGAAATAATTCGCTGAATTCATTCAATCGATTCGTGGTAATGAAGACGATTTGTCATGTTCGAGATAACGAAGCCAATCAGCGATGGTGATGTTGGGTACTACTAATTGGCTAACGGTCGGCTGAGCGAGAAGAATTAAGCCGGAGATGAGTTGTAGGTAGGTGAACATTGTCTGAGAGAAAAAGAAGAACTAATGTTACAGATATATTATTAAGTATTTGTTGCGTTTTTTCTTTTTTTACTTACGGTTGATTTAACGATATTTCACGCTCGGAGACTCTTTTATAACTGAAACTTTTTTTTGAGCTGGTGCTTATCGAAATTGGCGTGTTTTGCAGAAGCAATAACGATATTTAAAGAACCGATAAAGACAAGAAGACGCGACGAGGAAAATTACTTTTAAGTTATTGCTAATAACGACGCGAATAATAATCGACGCGAAAAAAAAAAGAAATAACAGAAAATAATCACATTGCCATTGAAAACTAAAACGGTGTTTTTTTATTTAAACTTCGAAATTATCGTGAACCGCAAAACTCATCGCGCAATAAATCAACCCCGAGACTTATAATATATTTCCGTCGGAGTGCTTCGCGATTGTGTTCGCATGTGGAAAATCGATGGTCACTGTCGATACTAAAAAAAAAAAAAGAAGTAAAAGAATAACGTACGGCCCCCTCGAGCAAATCTCGATAAGAATATATACTCGCGGGGCGCAGCCTTTTCATACGTACGATATTATATACACACACGGAGTACGGGAAACAATACGATATTGCAAGGAAAAGAAGTTGCGTTTAATTAGTTTACCTTCCCTTACGAAATCTTTTGTTATTGCACTCAAACTTTCTCACAATCTTCAAAAAAAAAAATTTTCGTTAATTTAACCCCCCGTAAAAAAAAAGAAAAAAATCATCGGGTTAGCGAGATACGTATGTGCGAGCGGTAACGGGAGAGAGAGAGATAAATCGATGAAGAGGGAAAACGGTAAAACAAGCAGCAGCAGTGGATGACGCTAAAAGTCGTAAAGCAAGCCCTTTCGTATATACACACACACGCATACATATATTTTCCCTCATCGTCGAGTTCGAATATACACTCGCGATGAATAAATTCTCGTCGATGACGCCAAAATGTATATATTTTTCTTCGTCCTCTTATCGTCGGAAACGGTAACTTATAAATATATATATTCAAACTCGTTTCCCACCAAACACACACGCAGAAAATAGTGTAAATCGTTATCTCGTCCAAGATGAAGCTGCTTTTTTTTTTTTATTTTTCGTTAGTGGTAACCTACAACTCACACCCGCGGGAAAGAAGGACTTTGGACTTTCTCCTCCTTCTTTATACACTGCATCCGTATCGCATTTCAACTCCGGTGGCCTTTATAATCTCTTTCTCACTCGCGCGAGTTCTAAACCTCGTCTAATTCTTCTCTCGTACATATATATATGGAATCATATTTGCAAGTGGTCACCACTTTATATATGTATATACATACATAAAGGTCGGTCACCTCGCATCGAAGAGAGCAAGGATTTGTAATCGGACATCGCCGCGCGGCGCGGCGCCTTGAGAAAAATCTCGCTCTTTTCGATGGCGGCTTCGAGATTCCGCAAAAGCCTTGCGATCTTCTATCGTATATATATATACATATACATATACGGTACGTGTGTGTGTGTGACGAGGTAGTTCGTTAAAAGTTCGCCGATGATTTATACTATACAGAGGTAGAAAGAGAGAAAGAAAGAAAAAAAGAAGAAACGTTTAATTCGTATTCAGTCCGCGCGATATACGTCGATATAAATCACGCGAGAGAGCGGGAGGGACACATTTCGCGATCCTTAATTGAACGTTTTGCCGTCCGTCGCGTGAGAGAGAGAGAGAGGATTTCGTCTTCTTTATTTCGATGTATATTAGCTTTTAATTCAAATGTCGTGTCGCGCGAGTAATTAAAAGCAACAAAACAAAAAAAAAATTGCGCAGTTTCGACGAATATGAGTGCATCGAAGAAAAGGTTATATCTTCTCTTCTCGCCTTTCGAGTATCTTTTCGGGAATGAGAAAAAAAGAAACGGTCTTTTTTTTTTCGAAGAAGAAGAAATACATTTTAATATTTTATGGTAATGAAGAAAGAGAAGAGACTTTGGGTATACGAAAATAAAGCGTGTAATCATCGGAGGAGAGACTGCGTTTCGACGATTTTCAAGTCTCTCTCTTTCTCTCCATTGTCATGCTAATGCCAAGAGATCGGAAGCTTCTCTTTGTATATATACAACGTTTATTTTTTTATTTTTTTTTTTTCGATCGATTTTAATGACGCATTGTTTCGAATGTATAACCATATTATTAACAAAACCAAATTCGTAATCTTGGCAGTACGCAAAATTTATATTTTCGGATATATCTAACAAAACGTTTGAACGCTCGAACTAGCAAGCTGAAGAGAGAAATACTCGCGTCGGCGGCAGCGGCGGCGGTACAGCAATGTCGATTTAGAAAGTCGCGGCACGTTTCCAGGGCGGTATGGAGTTTTTCGCACTCTCGGCTCGTGCTGCTTGCAGCGAAAGGAAAGTAAAGCGGCAAAGCAACAACCGACCGACGCCGCCTTTCAATACATACAGATATATATATGTATATAAAAGAGCCTTTACGGATTTGACCTTTATCGCGTGGACCGAAATATATTTATATATACATATATAAATTTTTCCATATATGCTTGCAACACACGCGCTCCTAAAATAATACATTCCAAAAACAGGTTTTGCAAAAAACTACGACGACGAGGGCACTTAAAGGCCAAGCTACGACGATAAGTTAATGGACAAGCGTCTTCCTCTTTCTTTCTCTTTTTTTTGCGTCAATAAAGTTTTCTTTAACAACCACCGCTGCGGTATATATATTTTTTTTAACGAAGAGCGCGCGCGTGCGTATCAATCAAAAAGAGAGGCTTCTTTTAAAAGTGCATTAAGCCGTCGTGCAAAAAAAAAAAGGAACAAAATCTGTACGCATCCCTCGTCGAAAGAGTGAGAGAGAGAAAGGACGAAGGCGTGTAATTATCCCCTGATGCTTCGCAACAGAAGAGAAAGAGCTCTTAATGCATATATCGCTCGTTATGATACTTGAAAAGAACTTAACGGTAAGAGGGAGAAAAAAAAAGAACTATGAATTCTCAGTTGCGCAATGTGTGTATATAAAAAAAAAGAAGATTTTTTTTTCGGAACGTTAGCGGTTTTTCGATCTGAAAACTTGACCACACAATCGACAAGCTTAATTTGACGCTGCCATACCACCGCGCGTTGATGGCAATTAAGTTAACTGTGCACAATCCGACGTTGAACTTTATAATATTATATATTTCGAACTGCGTTTGTAGCTTTCAATTAAAATGGATTTGCAAACCGTTATGTGCGTTTGCCTTGAAAT
>JAWWMK010051309.1:0-45880 GCA_035047105.1 Galeopsomyia nigrocyanea | reverse complement strand
AAAAAAAAAGTTAATTTTTTTTTAATTGTCAATAACTTTCGTAATAATTAACATACTGACTTGAAAATTGGCACAGACGTTTATCGTTACAGGCCCAACAAGTATACCAAGTTTCATCAAAATCGGTCATGCCAAGGTACAGACCTGGTCGAAATAGTTTAGAATGGCCCGGTAGTGAACATGTTAATTTATTAGTTTCTAAAAGACGTTCGACTTTTTATTCATTTTTATGAAATGCATACAATACAAAATATTTTATAGGTGAACCCCGAATAAAAATACGCAATTGGTAAAGGTGGGATAACGAATGTATACCCACCTTTACCAAATTCCAGGTTGAAATAGCGAACTAGTAATATTTAGTAAGAACACACGTTACAAAGCATTAAAAGTACTTATGCCAACAAGTAATTATCAATTCCTTTATTGATCGCATTAAAGATTTGCATTGTTCTTGTGTCCAATCACAACTATTCAATATCGTATGCATATATATTTACCGCATATGTAACTGCAACTAGCACTAGGGTAATATAATTTGAAAAATGCTAAAAATATTTTTGTTAACCGAAATAGTTTATGATACGTTTGAAAAATATAGTGGCCCTGAGAAGGGCCGATTTATGTTGGTTCAAGGTCGGGAAGAAGGGAAATTATTTGGAGCTGGTGTACTTGGTGACAGCCTTGGTACCCTCGGAGACGGCGTGCTTGGCGAGTTCACCAGGAAGGAGAAGCCTGACAGCAGTCTGGATCTCCCGAGAGGTGATGGTGGATCTCTTGTTGTAGTGAGCCAAACGGGAAGCTTCAGCAGCAATACGCTCGAAGAGGTCGTTGACGAAGCTGTTCATGATGCTCATGGCCTTGCTGGAAACTCCAGTGTCGGGGTGAACCTGCTTCAGCACCTTGTAGATGTAGATACCGTAGGATTCCTTCCTTTTCTTTCCACGCTTCTTCTTGTCACCCTTGGCGATGTTCTTCTGGGCCTTGCCCGCCTTCTTCACGGCCTTGCCGCTAGCTTTAGGAGTTGGAGCCATTGTACAGATTGAATACTGAGATACTTTCGAGAACGAAAAGTTGCCGTTTGCCGGAAATTTGGATATCTACAAGCTTTTCCGAGCAGGGGCTCCGTACCAATAAATTCACAGGGAAAACCAAAAATTTTTCCCACCCAATGAAAGTGCCTGAATTTTCCCTACCACAATCCCCTCTCCACTAGAGCAACGGTTTTTCCGGCACTGCGGGCGGTCAACAGGAAGCAGCTGCTGCTCCAAAATCACAAAGGGTAGAGTGGGGACTGAGCGAGCGGCGCTATTGGAGCGCTGCGTTTCAGTCTAAGTTAGCATAACTTTAGCTCAAAACGGGCCGAAGGCATCTCAGCTCAGTCTACTGACTACCTATACATTCGTTAGTTACCTAAATTTCTCAGTCGAAAATGTCTGGACGAGGCAAAGGAAAGGCCAAGGGCACCAAATCGAAGACTCGCTCGAGCAGAGCTGGACTCCAGTTTCCTGTTGGCCGTATCCATCGTCATCTTCGCAAGGGCAACTACGCCGAGCGCGTTGGTGCTGGTGCTCCAGTTTACCTTGCCGCTGTCATGGAATACTTGGCCGCTGAGGTTTTGGAGTTGGCCGGCAACGCCGCCCGTGACAACAAGAAGACCAGAATCATCCCACGTCACCTCCAGCTGGCCATCCGCAATGACGAGGAGTTGAACAAGCTGCTCTCCGGTGTGACCATCGCTCAGGGTGGTGTGCTGCCCAACATCCAGGCAGTTCTCTTGCCCAAGAAGACTGAGAAGAGCTCGGCTTAAGACAATCATCTTTATTTATTTATTTTTTTTTTTACACAATCAGTCCTTTTCAGGACTACCAATATTATCAAACGTTGAATTATCTATTTGTTTATATTGTCTGCAAATTTTTTACAATAATAAACTACCTCGACAAGACAATCATTAATTTTTTTTTACTATAAACAATCAGTCGTTTTCAGGACTACCAATATTATCAAACGATGAACTACCTATTAGTTTCTAACTTTCGAATAAACTGTAAAAAAAGTCGCAGGACTATTTATTAACTCAGTTTAAAATTAACAAAAAATGTACAGCAGTCGTATAAACTACACTAATCAATATCAGTGTTCGTTAATAGCAAATCGTCTTATGACGGCAATGAAAAAGTCGACAATTTGCAACACTTTATAAAAATAGTTTCAATAATTATTTAGAAAAAATGAAATGTGTTAGTAAGCGCAACTAAAATATCTACTGACGAAACGTCGCATAGACAAACATCTGTGTTTTCGAATTTGAAAATACCCATTTGCCCTCTGCGGATTGTTTTTTCAGTACTATGTACTGAGAAAAATCTTTTCAACATTTGAAAACTTGAGGGTGCCGCTGCCTATCACCACAGTGATAAGTAGTGAAAAATTCAACTATATTGATTAATATCTTCAGCTAGTGAACGTAACGGCTATAGTTATTTAATAAAATATGTATTTCTTGGTGTTGTTTTAAGTTTTCAATGGTAATTTTTTTTTATACTGTTGTTTTTGACATATTTTTTTGCGCATTGAAATTTTGATGAAACTATATCGAGATCGGATCTCATTTTCAAAACCATTTCATTCTCTCATAGGTTTCTATTAGCTATAGTATCATCAATTTGCTAATAAAGACATCACTCGACTCAGCGATAAAAATATTGTTAAAAAGTTCCTCGTTGCTCTTTGTCTCGTCTAAATTTTCGGTTACTTCGAACTTGGTGTACAATACACAAAATGACAATTCATCAATTGCTTGCCGAAGAATATCTTCCTGCCCTTGTCTTTTAGTTAAGCCTGGTAGTTGAACTTCTATTACTTTTTACATGTTTTTACATGATTTTCTGTACAACAATTGAAAGAGTAAATTATTTCCTCGATCAATATTAGTTCAATGCCCACCATAAATCTCGAAATGTGTAACCAACCCAGAAATTGACTGAAGATACGAGTAGGGATAATAAAAGAATTAGGTTCAAGTATTATTTCGTGCGTTCTGTGCGTATGGTAGGATTTACAACGGAACAACGAAGATATTACTTAAAAACTCGCAAAAGGCCAATTCATTCAGACACTTGCAGAATAAATAACATGTAATAAAGTTTGAAGAGCGGAGAGATTTTCGTGTGTAAATCAAAAAGAGAAAACATTTTTATAACTTGAAAACGTTTAATTATTTTTTATTTCTTTGGACTTTATTACAAGGATCTCTTTAGCACTTTTATTTTATCGATCTTCGCTTTCTGGCATACAATAAATACAATATTCGGGTTTATTACCGTAATCGCAGATGCAATCAATATAATTAATTGTCCCTTTTCCTCGATTCTTCTTTTTATTTTATGGTGGGCATTGAACAAATATTTTCGGGATTTCTATAGATGTCGATGATACTATACCGCTGTTGTTTTCATCAAGTGAAATGGTTTTCGGATCGCTTGTATCCCGAATGCATTCTCCGTCATGGTAAACGGGTGGAGTTTGAAATTCAGAATCTGATTGCGTGTGTGCCATGAAACACCGTTTTTCTCGGCTTGTTGCCGTTTAAGCTTCCTCGCGGCATTACAACGTTTCACGATGTTTTCGCCTGGACGTCTTTAGGAAGAACTCCGCAGGTGATTTGGAAATTTCTCGAACTAGGGCTCTTCTCTTAGATGCAGTTAGTCTTGTCCCACTTGCTACTAGATCTCTAATATTGACTAAAATAAAATCTTTCATTAATATTCGTTTGATGAAAATGAATTATATATGTGGATTACAATTATGTAATTATAAATAAAACCGTTTCGAAAATTAGGATTTACAAATTTAATAATTGAAAACGATGGCTGCTATACACTCTAGTAACTCACGGACAGTCTTTCCGGCTGAGTGCATTTGTAGCAGTTGACTTATTTGTCTCCAATGGACATAACGTTTTTCCAAGATTACCACGACTACTCCATAAATTTTACCTTCCAGTAACACTTCACATTTTTGTCGAAATGACACTGCGTGTAAGAATTATTTGTGACTTCAACCTTGCTGAATAAACAATTTTAATATTTTTTCGGATCGCGAACTAACAGGAAATATAGATAGCAATATTTAAGTAGTTCAACTTATATTTTTCTATTCTATTTTCCCCAGAACTCTCCATTTTTGTAGCAATTTACTCTCTTGCAAAGATCTTCGCTCTAAAATTCTCCCTCTAAACTATAGAACGTCCAATTTTTATCCGTCTTTATCTCGTTCTAGATTTGCAGAATGATATCAACTCGGCTTCAGCACTACAACGTTATCGACCTTCTCTGCAGTGCGAGGATAGAGTGTATACTCTTGCGGCATAGGGCCATGGAGTCTGCATGGGCAGGGCCTTTTATTGGCAAGAGGAGGAAAATGTCATTCCTTCTCCGAGGCCTCTTAGACCTTTATGACGATTTTTCCGACGAGCCTAATTAGTTGGAAACTTTCCAGACACATCTCCCGAAAATAATGCTCTCAAAGGTGAGTAACCGCTTCAAGAGGGAATGCATTTATGATCCTCGTCCTCTCTCATCTCCCCTATTTATCTTACCGAGTTTTCCGAAGGTTATAGGTAACTGCGCGTGCAGGCAACTAACATAGCTCGGGAAACTTTCCAGGTGCGTCGCAAAAATCGTCTCAAAGGTCGAAGGGGCCTCAGAGAAGGGATGCCATTTCCCCTCCTCTTGCTAATAAAAGGCCGGGGCCGTGTGCGCCCTGCCGTAGAGAAGGTAGAAAACGTGCACGAGTATCTTTACAGAACGTGACAGAACGAGACGAAGACGGAAA
This sequence comes from Galeopsomyia nigrocyanea, assembly GCA_035047105.1. Taxonomy (NCBI): domain Eukaryota; kingdom Metazoa; phylum Arthropoda; class Insecta; order Hymenoptera; family Eulophidae; genus Galeopsomyia; species Galeopsomyia nigrocyanea. The sequence goes on along the minus strand of JAWWMK010051309.1, from coordinate 41,041 downwards.
AAAATTGAGCGTCTTGGTTTAGAGAGAAAATAAAATGGGAAGATGTAAGTTAAACTTGATTTTGCTATCTATCTTTTCTGTTAGTTCGCGACCGAAAAAAAAAACCATTAAACTTTTTTATTCATCAAGGTTCAGGATACAAATAATGCTTACTATAGGGAAGAGCTGAATCTCTTGTTTGAAAACGTTTACGTAGACCTTTCAATATATGCCATCGTTTTAGTTTCTTGAATTTGTGAATCCTACTTTTTGAAACGGTTTTATTTAATCACATAATTGTAATCCACATATATAATTCATTTTTATCGAACGAATATTAATGAAAGATTTTATTCTAGCGAATTTTAGATATATAGTAGGAGATGGGAAAAGGCTAACTAAAACTAAGAGAAAGGCCATAATTCGAGAAATTTCTAAGATACCTGGAGTTCTTCCTAAAGACGTCTACGAAAAAATCGTAAAACGTTGTGAGGCCGCGAGGAAGCTTAAACGGCAACTAGCCGAAAATAACGACGTTTCATGGCACACGCAATCAGACTCTGAGCTTCAACCTCCACCCGTTCACCGTGACGGAGAACCCATTCGGGATATAAATCCGAAAATTATTTCACTTGATGAAAACAACAGCGATGTAGTGTCATCAACATCTATAGAAAACCAGAAAAATAAGAGTCTTGAAGAAAAGGGACAATTCATTATTGATTGTATCTGCGACCACGGCAATAAACCCGAATATTGCACGCATTGCATGCCAGAATGCAAAGCTGTACATACAAATTAAGCAAACATTTTCGGCTGTAAGAAAATTTTTTTTCCCGAAGTAATGATTTTTTTAAGGATATGAAAATTATGAATTGGAAATTTGAAACTTATTTTAATTTGAGTTTCTCAACATAAATTGCTGTAAATTTCACGAATATGTGGTGGATCATCATATTAATCGTCATATTACTGAATTATATCGATATTTTCGTAAGACAATCAAAAATCGAGATAAGATTGCGGTAAGTAAATATATAATATAAAATGTTGAGTTCTGCAAAGACAAGTATTGTTTTTTTTTCTTTTTGGGCTTGTTTTGTGCAATTTATAGCAAACGAAAACACGTTATCGACTAGTGTTATTAACAATATTTATTAATAAAAAAATACGAGTATAACATACAACAGGTTTATGAAACAATATTGTTTGACAGCATGCTTATAATAAATAGTTATTTATATAAATATGTTACGCAATGGTATTTTAGTTTCTACATACTAACAAGGAGAGTGTCACATGTGCGGGTCACTGATTCGCCTGTAACTTTGAGATCTCTTTTCATACGTAGAAATATGTAAAAAACCGCGTCCATTCATCCTAACGCTCGATATTTCTATAGTTCTATAGTTCCATAACTATAAGCTATTTCCATCAAATCTGTGAAAATATATAACTCTATTGGAATGGAAATAGCTTGTAATCTAAGCATCACAGCGTTATTGTGATACCACCAAATGAAAGCTGAGTTCAAACCCTTTCAAAAGAAAAAAAAATTGACAAAAAAGATCAAACCGTTCCAAAGTTACAGCGTTTTGAAATTAGTATATGAAATTTTCAATAAAATGCTTTGTTTCGGAAAATTGGCTAATTAGCTTATGAAGTTTTAATTTCATGTAACTTTGGAACGGTTCGATCTTTTTTGCCAAATTTTTTTTCTTTGAAAGGGTTTGAACTCAGCTTTCATTTGACGGTATCAGAATAACGCTACAATACTTAGATTACAAGCTATTTCCATTCCAAGAGAGACATATATTTTCACAGATTTTATGAAAATAGCCTATAACTATAGAAATATCGAGCGTTAGGATGAATGGACGCGGCTTCTTACATATTTCTACGTATGAAAAGGGATCCCAAAGTTACAAGCGAATCGATGACCCGCACATGTGACACTCTCCTTGTAAGTAGAAAATCACACATTACAAACTAACAGTTTACAAACATACAGTGTAGTCATTTTTAATAATATATAGTGTTCATAATAATAATTGAGATAATTGTAACACTATAGTCATTGTAATAATAATTATGTCGATTGTCATCAAATATAACATTTTTTGCAGCGATTTATAAATGTCTCCTTATTCATGGTACCATCCTGATACATCATATTCAAACTCTACACGATTCAAATTTTCTACGTGGCCAAATTGACTGCGGAGAAAATTGTGGTGTACAAAGACTGCCCACGTCTAAATTTAAAACATGAATCGTAAAAATTATAATTTGAAAACAATTTTATTACTGGAAATATTTTCCACTTTAGTTTTTTGAAAAACTACAAAACTTTCCACCAAAATCAATACTAGTCAATACCTTAAAATATTTTTTACGACTTATTTTTGAAATTTAGACGCGCGAAATGTTCATCTTAATGCAGAAAAGCCATTTTAATCGTATAAAATAGTTTCAAAATACTAGTGAAGAAAACTTTCAGTAATAACATTGTTTTTGGATTATAATTTTTTCGATTTACGTTTTCAATTTGGACGTGAGCAGTATTTCTACACGACCATTTTCTTCGCGGTCAATTTGCAAATGGCCATGTAGAAAATTTGAATCGTGTAGTTTGAATATGATGAATCAGGATGGTACCTTATTCATGTAATCAATTCGGTATTTAATACTTATCTAATGAATAAGAGGTTTGAAAGAATAAATATTGATCAAAATAATAATAATAAAATAATGAACAAATATTGATCAAAATTAATAATAATAAAAGTCAAAACTTATCATTTTTTAGCCCGTAAATATTTTAACGCTTGTTTGGAAGCAGCGCACTTTGCCAGTTTTTTTGTTGATGCAAAACCATGAAAATGTTTCCTGTTACCTCCATCATTGATTGACAGTGTTACCATTAAGTTAGAACTTCCTTCCACCGCCTGGGTCGCTCTAAAAGATGTCACATGGCTAAATATCTAAATTTTCACGTAAACGAAAAATTAAATCACATTGAATTTAAACTTACGAAAATGATGGATTTGCCCCGATAGTTTCATAAATAACCCGGATGGGTTGTTTCGGAACATTACTTGAAAATGCACCTAATACAGAAAAACAAGAATATGTAAGAAAACTGGACTTATTGTTTTATAAGTAATTGAATTTTAAAAACCTTTGATTTATAATTTACCTATTTCTTGTTTCATCAAATTATAAACTACATGCCAAGTCACACGTAAATTTTTTGCTGAGTCTAGATAAACCGCGCCTATCACAGATTCAAAGATATCTCCAAGTACTTTTGGAACATCCACATGTTCTGACATATTGCAATCGTCCTCTTCTAACAGCACCCATAATAACTATTTTGAATGAGAAATTATTTACTGATGTTATATATATTGTATCGATAAAATTGGCTAGAGTTTCAATGTGAATACTAAAAATCACGTGCTAATATTGATGAAAAAAAAACATCAACATTTTTTTTTTCATCAACGTAAAAATCATAAATTTACTATCTGTTATAATTAAAAACTTACTTCATCGTCAACTTTGTAATTTCTGTCTTCTTGAAATCGGACAAATTCGTCAATAGCGCCGAACAACTCAGGTGAATGAGACAAAAGTGCCGTATGAAGCCCGTAACGAACAGACAAACAAGCAAAAGTAATATTATTTACTAGAGCAGACCGTAAATCTGTGAGTTCGCCTGGATTTAAGTTACCAGAGGCTTCATAAATGTAGACAGTCAAGAGAAAATCTATGCAAAAAAGACAAAAATGTACACATGTTTTAGAAAAAATATACGAAAATTTGCTCACATACCCAAGACTGCGTCGCCTAGAAATTCTAATCTTTCATAAGAATCTGTAATTCTGTTTGAAGTAAATGAAATATGAGTGAATGCCTAAAAACAACAAAAGTTAATTAAGCATATTATCTAATCTTGTATTTTTAAAACTATGATGACGATGATGATATAAACACAATATATATACCTCTAACAAAAAAGCTCGATTACGAAACGTATAACCAATTCTTTTTTCGATGGCTGACGCCCAAGGCATGTACTGGTCGACGGATCCATTTCCTCTTCGAGGATCTTGAATACCAGAATACATTAGGCTTTCAATGCTAGCCGTTTTTGGCAATATTTGAAACCATTTCACAACCTTTAGAGCCTCTTCTACTCCCAAACGCTGAATATTGAATGATATAAAGTTACGACGACATTGAACAAAATGTTATGATTTTACATTTATTTAAACTTACTGCGAGATGTATGCCTATAACTGCTTCAACGCAATCAGAAATACATTTTTCGGAGACGACTTGATGTCCCAAAAAACTTTCAGCGCCAGTATTCTTTAAATCATTTATTTTTATCAAAAAACATTCCTTTGATTTTTTTACGGTATCCTTCGTCATAATACCCGAGAACCTTTCTTCCTGTGGTATTTTAATATCGTGAAGCACACTTGCTGATATCTGAAAATTATTTGCACTATGATAACATTTTAAAAGAAAAATTTATGGATAAAATTATCAAATTAACTCAGTACTTCGGCCTTTATCATTAGTTTTTTAAGAATTGCATCAACACCGAAGGACGGTACTATACAACTCTCAGTCGGCGTAAATTCTTTGACATTCATTTTACCAGCTAAATTTTTAAGCTGTCCACAGCCAAAGAAGTTTGAATTGCTGACCATTTTGCCTTTGAGTTCCGTCAATAAACGTTCTCCATAACTCGGATAGTTTTGATATAAAAATAAAGAAACGGTATACTTTAAAAATGCATCCCCTAAAGTTTCGAGACGTTCATAGTTAATAACGTCGTTACTTGTTTTGGCTGTCAAGCTCTGTAATTTAAAAAAATGTATTGAATATCAGTTATAAAAGACAAATATAAATTATTTTTCGTACTTGCAAAATGTCAACGGGACTTGGACCGTGTGCACTAGTTTTTATTATCATTTGGAGAGGTGGCTCTTGTTTTCTTTCAAAAACAGAATAATTACACTTGGTGCTGTTATGGTGTTCCTATATAGAATCAGATAACGGTGAGAAAAAAGTTAGATTTAAATGCTGAAAAAATATGAAATACTTAGTTACCCAATTTATTTTGTCTTCTCGAGTCATGTGATTCATGAAGGAATTGTAATAATCAAGGTCTTGTGGTGTTAATATGTCTGCATTTCTTTCTAGATCGAGTGGCTCTTGTTCCTTAGTCCATTTATACAAGCTTTTATTCAAACTGAAAACTAAATATCAAATTATAGTAAATTTATTGTACTTTCTAGCATTCATCGAACAACTAAAAAATCTGAAAAATTTGTTTGCAAAAGAATTATACCATTGGTTTCAACAGCTGCAGCAACATTCGACGAAGTACTCGAGTTTAAATCGTCGCCTGATAAAGTATTATCGTTCGACGCAATATGATTGTTGGAACTGAAACTTTTTTCACAGTTTTGAGTTATTATCAAAGGATCCCATTTATCTGCCGAAGTCTTGTTAATATTCAGACCTGCCTGGCTTGCAATTACAAATCGCAAATCTTCGGCAACGAGTAGTTGCGAGATGCGATGCAAAATTGAAGGTAGTGTCGACGCTTTGAGCCAATAAACCGTTGGAAAAGTTATTTTTTCGCACAACTCTGGTACTAATAACTCATTATAATTTGATGAAGTTTTCACAATTCTAAATAAAAAGAAAAGAAATTTTTAAAACGAATATTTGATATTGCTTAAGCTCCTACATACCTTGGTTTTAGCCAATTCATTTCTCTTGATAAAGGTCGCACATCAAGCATAGGTTGGTCAAGATTTTCTATTACTACGTTATGTTTCTTTTCAAAGTAATCAGCGTACGAGTCATAAGCTTCAGTAGCAAAAGGTGATGTTGGCTTTATTTGGCTACAAACTTCTGTTACAAAATATATATTTGAAGCTCTGTAGGTAGGAAGAATGAGTTGGTGGTGATAATCAGATGCCTTTACTTTCAATGGTTTACTTGGTTGAATTGTAGAAATCCGTTCATTGCTCCGTACAACGTCCCAATCAATTTTTTGATCATCGATAACTGTAAAAATAGAGAATATTATAAAAATTGTTATAAAATTATATTATTATTTTTCACACACCTGGAACAACTAGGAAGCAATTTTCTTGATTGTCAGTGTCAAAAATCATAAAATCTTTTGAGACTTTCAGTATCTCATTAAATATCAGATAATGAAACTGCTTCAGTTGATTTATTTCAAATTCTGTTAGAGGCGATACCAAACTATTGATCTTGATATTTATTTGAAATACTCCAGCATTGGTAAATATGGGAAATATTGGAATTTCTGGCAGTTTTTTCGTAGATAGAATACCGTAGGTATTTTTACTGGTAAAAATATTGTAGAATGAAGAATTTGGCATTTCACTAACTGATTCTACATTCAAATAATCATCTGGAATCATTTCAATCACATGTAAATATAGAGTCATCTCTTCTTGCGGATATGCGCCGAACAAAGCTTTTGGGTACTGAAATTCACAAATTCAATTACATAACTCAATTAATTAATTCAATAATAACACTAAAAATGTAAAAACAAATATAAGACACATGGATATGCCGTCTTATAGATTCCACTTACTGTTAGTGGATATTTTCTTTTTGTATTTGTAGTTGCAGTATTTTGACTTTGCATGTGCGGAAATAAAGATTCTGCGTGTTCAACTACAGTTACTTTCGATTTTGGCAACAGATGGTCGTTCAATTCTCCAATTTCATATAATTTCACACAAGCCTTAAAAGCTGCTGACCTTTTTGCAGCATCAAATGATGTACAGTCATCACTTTTTATAGTGCCGTTCAAAGGAGACTTTACTGGTAGAGTAAGATCAATCTGAAAGTAAATTTCATAGTAACTATTACAAATATACATTTACTTAGGCAAGTAAAAAACTTACCCTGAATTGACCTAAAATATCTTCCTCTTTCTTCCAAATAGGTGTCATAGTACTGTATCTAGATGATCCTAGGCTTAAACAGTACGTATTTATGAGCGATATGGCATTTTGCTCAGTAATAATGCTTTTCTTGTCATTCTCAAGTGTTATTACGTGTGGTTCTATGTCATAATTATACAATGTTTCATCAATTTCTTCAGCAGTCGGAGCTTCGCGAGTTATATGACTGTGCAGAGCCTTCAACGAAATCGGTATCTTAGTTTGTAATTTTATAACAAATATGACGAAATTGAAGAAAAAAAAACAATGATACCTCTTGTAAAGTTCTTTCTGTTTTTTGATATTCATCGTAACGTCTTAAATAAGCACGATTTCCTTGCTGTACTAAAACGACAAAGCTACTTGTAGAGTGTCTAGCTCTTCCTTTGCTTTGAATATAAGATCTAAAGTCCATGGGTGCATAAAAACGTACAACTAAAGTACATTTAGGTATATCTATTCCTTCATCAACAACATCTGTTGCTACTAAGCAGTTGATTATACCATTTTTGAACCTTTAAAAGATCACTAGTGTAAGTAAGATGTTGGCATTATGAATTTTCAATTAATTAAAAACCTGATTATTACTTTTGTAGGACTTCCTTATTCCATTTAGATAAGCATAACTGTTCTCTTGCATTTATCTTAGAATCGTTATTTTGTCCTACAATATAGTCTGGCTTTAAAAAATTTAAGCTTTCATCTTGCAAACTCAGTTCCTAGAATAATTTTTTATTATCATTACTAAAAACTATTGCTATCAAGCTTATTGCTAAGATAATTTATATTTTTGCAATTTGTAACATACCTTCAATATAAGGTAGATAACTTTGGCAGTAAAGCGCCTTTGAACAAATATGATACAGCAAAATTTATCTTTGCTCTTCTGCGTACAGTAAAATTTTTTTAAAACTTCTACCAATTTGAGGACTTTTGGAGATATATAACTACAATGATAAAAAAAACAATGTATAAAAAGCTTACCTCTTTTTTTACTCAAAACACTAAATAACATGCTACTTGGGTATTTAATGGTATTTAATAACATAAACATACCTGTCTAAAAAATGTTGAGACATGGCACCTGTCATACTATCATTAATTAACTTTTGTATTTTCATTAATTGAGTATTTACAAAATTTATATAAGGGCTAACTTCTTCAAAAGAAGATTTTCTAATACAATCTATTTTTATCATATGTAACAAAATACTCTTCAGGCCTCCGTATAAACCAGTTTCTTTGATTTGTTCAATTATATCATCTAACATTCTAGCCAATTTTATAGTTTTTGATTCTGACCTCATTTTATTATTGGCATGTTTATCAGGAGTACCTAAAATTCTTAATTTCTCACTTGCATTAATGAGCAAATTACAGATTTCACTTATAATATCACTTTCTTTCAAAGGATCATAATGCTCAATAACTTCTTTTGGTTTGGTAGAAAATACACTGACAGTTTCTAGAGTTTCCACTGTGATAACTTTTGATTGAAAAGTAGCTTCCAAGTCCTTAAAGAAAAATAGTTTGCCACTAAAGTACACAAAGTTAAAATATGATATACTTTACCTTTACAGTTGTTTCAAAATCAATTGATGCAACATTTGCATTGAGGAGACAAGCTGATAATCCCAATACTCGTGGATGTTGATTTACAGGCCAATTTTCAAATCTTCGCATAATCTGTTTCATCGGATGATCTTTGACAGCATGATGACACTCATCAAAGATAAGTAAATTTACTTTACTCAATGGCATTATTCCATGTTCAAGCAGATCCAAGAATATTTGTGAAGTCATTACCATTACCTGCAATATCATTTGAAAAAGTTGGAAAATGTAGATACTCTAATTAATGTCCATTATTTTTAATAAATACTTGGCTGGATGTAATTTCTTGTAACCATCTTTCCTGAGGCCATCTGTCTACCTGCTGATCTCCAGTATAGCCTTTAACGATTAAGCCTGTATGTCTTGCTAAAAATGTACATTGCTGTTGTACAAGTGCTACGGTGTTCACTAAAAAGATAGTTTTCTTTCCATCTACTGCATAAGGCCTTAAATGAAGGAAATAGTAATTTTAAAAATTGAAATTACTGCTATTGTAAATGAAAAAATTGCATAAAAAAGACAGGGTGACTTCGATAAATGACAATTATGAGTTTTAACATTTGCTTTGAGAAATGCTTGATATGGAGTATCATGAAAATTATAGTATACCATATAAAACAATAAATACATACTTGTGAAGGGGTCTGCTTAATTCTGCAATAACCAACACAGCAATGTAAGTTTTACCAGCACCAGTTGGTAAATAAATGATAGAATTTGCTGCAACTGCCTTCTCGTATAGTTCAATTTGGTAAGGCCGAGATGTAATTTTTTGGTCCATTTTGAATACCACATAAAGTTCACCACAATCCACTTTCATGTATAATCTAACTAGAATCCGATATTATCGCTTTTCATTGTAATGTTACCATAGGAGTGTGCGTGTGCGAGAAATGAAAGATACATATATTATTGCATAAGCCAGGAGTTTGATCACGATAAATCTCGCGATAAATAATTGTCATTCAACTTTCTCTCCTTCTTGTCACTCAACTGTTTTAATAGCAAATATTTTTACAAATTACTTCAGACTGAAAGCTTCTTAAAAAACACTATCACATTTTCACCTGATGTAAATCAAGCCTGTGGCCTGCGCGTTCGCGTAGCACGTTCGGCAGCACGTTCGGCGTTGCCGAACGTGTTCAAACTTGCACCGAAGTCACGCGTCCGCGCTGGAAGCTGCGCTCACACTGGCACAGTGGTAGTGGATGTGGAATGCAATTAGCAGAGAATATAGAGAAGAGAACGATATCGTTTTGCTATAAGTAAATCGTTCTTATTCTCTGCAGTCATCCGAACGGACTGAAAGACCGGTAGTGCCATTGTGTGTTAATTGCAAGGCAGCCTAATTGCAAACAAAGCTTGAAATTAAAATTAAAATGTAATTATTAAGACAACCTCCCTGTGCTGCAGTTGAGCTAAAGGATTTTTATTATCACTTGTAATTGATATTTTAATTATGTACGTATGATATTATAAAATCCTTTATAAGTATAAAAAAAAACCTTTAATCAATAAAATTTTTGTATGTGGTCAATAGTAAAATTATTTTTGTGTCAGCTTTCAAAAGTTTTAGAATAATGCAATAAATTTCGAATATATGAATCAGTCAAGGAATGAGTAAAATTCAATATTACCTTAATTGCTACCAGAAATATTCTAGGCATTTTATCAGAGTTTATCTATAAACTTAACTGTAATTTGGTGAAATCAAGAAACAAGCTCTTAGAGTCTTATATATGTATTTTACTTTTTCATTAGCAAAAGAACCTTAAATATGATATGATTGTTAATCATTTTTATGATTATAAAGTATTGTTCACTTTCAGAACCCTCCATTACTTTAACTCGCTTCAACTGTATTTGTCAGATAACATTCTGGGTGAGTATTAGTTAAATTTCAAATGTTAATCTTAAACAGTAGCAATATAATTAATATAAAATCACTTCAAACTTCTACAGGACCAGGTTAAAACCGAACACAGTTACAATGGAACAACTGAATGTAGCTCAGTCTGAAAAAAATGCCAGTGCATCAAAAGAAAAAACAATAGATTCATGTGCCAAACGATTCACTTTATCTGACATCTACATGATTTTATCAACGAAAAACAAAGTCCAAGATGTTGTGCTGTCAGACAGACGTACAAAACTTTTAGATTTGCTATTAATCATGAATGATTATGCCAAGTTCAGTGACTTTTTACAAAAACTAAAAGATGTTAACTTGATAATACCATTTAATTCTCCAATCTGGGCTGGCTATAATTTGCTACACTTGTGTTTATCTCTAAACGAAAAGCTTTATCAAGATATAATTCAATCTGATTTACCAGACACTACAGAAACTGCCTGTGGGCAGTATCATTGGACAGAAGAGGAAGTGAACCTGTATTACAAACGAGTTGAATTATGCTTGGAGTGTGGCTGCAGTGTGAGCATGAAAAATGCCAAGGAACAGACTCCAATTCACTTGGCCTTCAGCATTCTGAGAGAAACAGCTATTGTTGAGAAGTTGTTGAACTGCTGCGAAGATAATATTGTTGATGAAAATGGTTTGTCTCATCTCCACATCGCTTGTGCTCTGGGGCACTTAGACGCAGCCAAAAAGTGTTTAAAAAGTGGAGCTGATGTAAACAGTTGTATGAGGGTCAATTTCAATTGGGACGAGAAGTGCCTGTGGTGCGGTATCCACATGATAAATGTAAGAATGAACTCCACACCTCTGCACGTGGCCGTGGCATTTGGAAACAATAAGCTCGTCGAGTACTTGCTGGAGAACAACGCCGATGTCTACGCTGAAGATTCGTTGGAGCTGACACCGATTCACCTTGTAATGTCGATAAGAGACAAAGATCATCTTGCGGATCTTGCTCGACTATTCTTCAATAAGTTTCCGAATTTGCGCGACTCCGTGAGTAAAGCTGGACTATCTCACTTGCACGTAGCTGCCAATATTGACGACAAAAAAGCTGCGGAGAGGATGCTACGCCAAGGAGCATGGGTCGACCGTGTTGTCGAGGCGAACGTCAAAGAGCCAGCTTTTCTCGCTGAATTAGCTGGAAAAACGCCACTACACGTGGCGAGGAATACATCGGATGGTGAAGTCATCAAAGCTCTGCTCAACGGTGGCGCCAATGTGCACGCCAAAGATCGCGAAGGACTTTCCATGTTGCAATACTCGGTATGTGATCTGGACGACATGTGGACCACACCATTGGTTCGAATGCTAAAGAATGGAAAATGCGACGTCGGGACAAGTGGAGTGACAATGTTACATTTTGCCTGTGGACGACAAGATATCAAGTGGGCCAAGAAATTGCTGAAGAATGGGGCTGACGTTAACGCGAGGATTAGTACAAAAGGAAAGTTGCAGGGGGCAACGTCGCTTTACATACTCTTAAGATCGTCCCTCATCCACTACTTTCCCCAAATTGTCATCGCACTTGTTAACTTGCTGTTAAATAGCGGAGCCGACGTAACCATGGAATGTTGCAATGGATATACGCCACTCAATCTGCTGTTCGAACAGATACACAAAGATTTTCACCTCGATGACTATCTCAGTAAGTTATAGTACAATTTTCATTTTGAAAACTATGAAACTGTACTAATCGTTTACAATATGATCTTCATTCTTTCAGCGCAATTATTATTCATATTACAAATTGCCGATTTATTGCTCGAGGCTCAGAAATCCTACAACGTCAATCATGCTTGCGATTATGGATCGCATTTTCACTTCGCCTGCATGAGAAATAAAGTGGACATTGTGAACAAGTTTCTCGATAATGGAGTCAATGTCAATGAATCGACTTATCTTGACGAAAAAGTCTCCGGTGGTTTGACACCCCTGCACTTTGCATTGGCTTATGGAAGCAAGGAAGTAGCCTACGTTTTATTGGAAAGAGGCGCCGACGTTAATGCTAAAGATGCGCGTGACAATACGCCGCTTCACGCTGCTATCAAAAGAAAATTCATAGATTTGCAGTTGATTGAAACTATTCTCAGGTAAGAAAATACATGTTATCTAAAATTACTTCAACGAGTATAAAGATTAAAATTATTTAATAATTCACTTACGCAGTCGTGGAGCAGATATCAATGCTATAAATCTCGACGGGGAATCATTGTTACACTGTCTATTGAAATCCAGCGATCTGACCCTCGAAAGATTGAATTTCTTTTTGGATCGCGGCTGTTTTTTAGACATTCATCACGAAATCATTGGATTAGCAATGCTTAGTGCAGCACCAACTGATTTCCAGCCATTTTTGGAGAGACTCGCACAAGTTTTTGAGGTGAAAAGCGCAATTCACAGCGGTTTTAATGTCATTCGGAGTATAGTCGCGGTCGCGGGTCATAATGGCATGTTGACCGTTGACAACTATTTCAGCGCTATCGAATTTTTAATGGGTATTGGCTGCGAGCTTAATCAACAGGATACAGAAGGTATTCTATTTTCGTAATCTATTGCTTCAATTCATAATATTTACAGTAATGTTTTATTAAAATTGATACAATAAACATTTCAAATGTGTATATGCTAATTTTAGGAAGAACCGCCCTACATCAAGCTGTGTCTTTTTATAATCTAGAGGCAGTAGATGCCTTACTCCACCTTGGTGCCGATGTTAATATTGCTGATTATAAGAATAATTGTCCATTTTCGGATAATGTCATTATGACTGCCAATACTTCAAACGAGTTCCGCAAAATCGGTGTTGTCGAAGTTCTCGCACGTCACATTTGGAAATTGAAGTTCGCTGGACTCAACGTAAATGATTCAAACTTGCAATGTCTTCAAAAAGTTGAGATTCCTTCCGTTAGTGCATTGAAACAATCTTGTCAATATGAAATAGCCAAAGCCAAAGAAACTGAAGTCGATCAGTTTTTAACTGCAGAAGATTTTTTATCGGAATTGGGAGCAATCACCAGATACCGAAGAATATGTATAGAGCGTCGAGCTATCGTAGATAAATTTTTCAAGCGTACTGCTAAATTACGCCAAGAGTTTCCTGAATTTTCCGGACTTTTAGCTTTACAGTACAGAAAAGCTGCTGTTAGACTGGAGCTTTTACAACCAGGAAAGGAGGTGATTGTTTTACTTTGTCAAACTGAACTTCCAGATCTTTGTTTAGAACATATTTTGGGATTCTTTACGAATAATGAATTGAAAATTGTCATTGAATTAGCAGAACAATTATTCAACTATTCTTAATATTTAAAAAATCTCAGTCTTATCTTTACTTGAAACTGACTATATTTATAAGATATTCAGTACATATCGTTTTCAACTATTATATCACTTTTTTATAACTACTTTTTTTAAAATTATTTATTAGATTCGAAATAAGTAAATAAAATGATTTTACTTATATTGCTTTTCATAATGAAAATAATGTTTTTTTATATAAGATTAATAATTTATTTGTCTCAAATATTTCCATATTTAAATAAATATGTGATCCAAATGCAACACGTAGTACATAATTCTTTTTTTAGAAATACAGAATAAAATACTTATTCAATCAAATAGTTTATAGAAAAATTCAATTTAACTTACGTAAAATATACTGCAAAAACAACTATCATCTAGTTGACTTGGTGAACAGCAAAGCAAAATTAACTTACACAGATCGAAATTATACTTTGCCAAAGTATATTCTTTACGCTAGATGAAAAAAAATCTTAACTTTTTTTTTTAATTTAAGTTTTAATAATTACATCCGGGCATAAAAGTTTATCTACACGCAAGTATTACGTGAATAGAAATCGTATAGCAAAGCCTTCATAGTCAATTTATACTGAGCCAATGCAGTCAAATTCAACGTACTAAACACACATTTTTTTTAACAAAAACGGTCTGTATTTATATATGTATATAATAAATCTTACATTAATAACATCTTGTAAAAGCTGGCAGTTCCTTAAAAATATCTTACATAAATATTTAGTTTTAATATACATTACATATTTATAATATAGAAGCTATATTTTTCAATCACGATGGTCCATTAGAAAATTTGAATGAATTTCTAGTCGGTTTCGCTCGTCGTCTCATGGTCCCTAAAATATTAAGCATTTCTGATACTGCAGGTGCTTTACTTTCTGCCTCTTGTTTTCGTTTCCTTGCCTCTTCACGCTGTTTCTGTAAAATTACATTTTTTTAGGAAACTGCTTATTTATAATATCGTAAAATACCATTGGTATTAGAAAATACTACTTACATCCGTCTGTTTTAACGTAAAGCGTCCTCCTTTTATTTGATTTATGATGTCGTCAATAGCTGCAAAGTAAATTGTCATTAATATTTTGTTAATCAGTTTTTGATAATTTATAAATTATAAATGTTCTAGGGGTCTGACACTTTTGCAAACTAAGTTTAAATGAGGCATCGCGTACTTGAAGATCAAAGATAATACAAAATGATCAGTTCGGAAGTTAGAAGATTATTTAAACAAAATCATCACCGAACTGTCCAAGAAATAAAAGTCATACTAACCAGGCTGTTGAGGCACCGGAGGCGATTTTTTATTAATTCCAAGCATGTTCTCCATGTTCTCAACGGCTGAATTATTTGCCTCACCAGACCATCTTTCTCTAGCGATGAATTTGAGAGACGGTGAGCCGTTCGCAGACGTGGTTGGCATCGGTGGAGGAGGTGGTGGTGGTGGAGGTAGCGGTGGTGGAGGTGGTGCACTCATATTCTTTTCGAGCTTGGCGATTTTGGTTTCGAGTTCGCGTACTTTTTCTTGCATTGCCTCGGCGGTTTTTTCTGCGCGTTCCGCTCGTTGTTCGACCATTACCAGCTCTGCCTCGGATAGTTTGAGTTTTTCCTCGACGATCTCAAACTCAACATTGGATTCTTTCTCCTCGAGCTTTTCTTGGAGCAGTTGTATTTGAGCTGCGTGAGCTTGCTTTTCCTCTTCTAACGTTCGCTTCAGTGTCTCCACTTCTTGAAGTACCACCAGCAGCCGTCCACTTGGGTCATTGCCAACGTCCACCATTAGTAGAGCTGATTGATGTGCGAGAACATTTCGCTCTTTTTGAACCTACAATTTCAATTTAATTTATTTCTTTTGAATTGCAAGAAATAGTAAATTAAAAATCTTAAATGACATGCAAGATAGTTATCTGACCTTATCTGCCTCGATTTTGGCCATTCTCGCATTTTCTCTTTCGCGATCACATTGAGCTTTGAGTGTTTGAACTTCGTCGGCAACCATTTTTGTTACTCGCTCCATATTCTCCTTTTGCGTCTTGATTTCTTTCATTTTTTCTTCTTCTATAAATCAAAAATTACGTTGTTGGTTCGAAATTCTTAATGAATTACAAACGTAATACATAAACATTATTAAAACAGTATTAAATAAAAAAGTTTACCGTTTTCTCTAGCAGCTCGTTCCTCTTCCAGTTGAGCAGTTAGATGTGTCACCTGCTCTTGAGCTTCGAACTCTTGCAACCTGGCAGCATTGAGTTCCGTTTGCAGCTTGGCAACTTCTTGGCTGAGTTCTGCGCACACAAGTCAACGTTTTTTTTTAGTCTCTCGAGAAACTCATGATTTTTCTAATACTTGTACCAAGCGATACAGAAAATCGCACAGTGGAACGAAGATTATCAAGGGTACACACCTGTAACGGTTTCGCGGAGTTGCTCGATATCGTCGGCATGATTGTCGACCTCGTCTTGCAAATCAAAGTCGTTCAAAGCGTCTGGGTTTGCCTGTAGATACTTTTGCGTGATCACTTGCGATCGCCTCTTCAGTTCTCGATTTTGCCGGTACCACTGTAAAAAAAAGCAAATTTTATTTAGCTAATTGTTGTGCTTTTTTACTGCCAAGTATGAAGTTTAAAAGGTCTGTAACCCTGAAAATGTATTCATACGAAAAAATTATATTAGAATTGAACATTGATCTTTTCGAGCTTTTCGATTTTCATTTCGACAGGACATTAGTATTTTTATTAATAAGTGTATAAAAAAATATAAAATAATGAATATTAACTGAATGATCCTTCGTAGAATTTGTCCGTTGTGGCGAATTCGAGCCACTAGTCGAGGGATTATCAAGCTGGTCGGTTTTTCGACGTTTCGCAGGCGACACCGAACATTCCGTTTCCTGTTCATCCTCATCGCACAAATTGCCGTACGAATACGTGTGGTCATTCGTTGTATTGTTATCGGAATTCAAAGACGTCGCAGCTAAATTCGCTTTGGAATAGTTTCCCAATGGATCTTGTTCGTAACTCTGAGACATATCGTCGGGATTCCATCCTTTCAATCGATTCAATACGATTGTCGTGCCAACGTCGGAGGTGGATAGAACAGTGTCGGCGGTGTGCCTTATCGCGAGGCCGGAATACGAGCTAGGATCCTCGAGTTCTAGCCACCTTGCTATTTGCTTGGGTACGGAGTGCATTTTATTTTTACCTATTGGCTGCTTTGTGCACACTCCTTTTTGGTAATTTACGAAGAAACGATCGATCGGAGTCCCCTCGGAACGCAGGTTTCGGTATTTTTTGACTATTGCACTCATGTCTGAGTAAATTGTGAATTTTCTAGGCTTGTTATTTTTTGCATTCTCTTTTGGTATGGTTACTATAAGTACTTGTCCTTCTTCTTTAACGTCGCTCACTCTTATTTTTGTAATCTCATCTACACGACAACAGCCCATAATGCCAAAGATCATAAGGACCTGAAAACATTCGAATTTTAAGTTGTAGGTTTAAAGCGATCTGAAGAGGGCTAAAGGTGTGGTTTTTCAAAAAGAAGAAAAACACTGGAGCATATTTTTTGTATGCAACGTTTCGTTAGCTAGTCCGCTAACATCGTCAGGCTGTTTATTATTAAAGTTTTTTCGGAGTTCTTTGATAATAAGTTTTCTGTTCGTTCGGGGAGCGGGAGGTAACACAAAAAATTTTTATTTTCGTATTTTATCAAATTAATTCATCATTCTAAATGTAGCGGAACTTCAACCATGAGAAAAAATAAATTTGAATTATTTAAAAATCAATTTATCCTTCTTTAATTCATTCATGAACTATTTCTTTGTTTAAAACTGGAAACAGATTTTATAAAAGATGCTTCAGCAACAAAATTATTATAAAACGAAACTAAACCGTTTTTCTTGCTATATGCGGTATAATTTCTTTTCGCTTATTTACGAATTTTGAATCCTTCAAGATGAACAAATGAATAAAATCTCATTCAATATTTTTAATACTTGAATCTGATAAGAAATTACTATTACTTCGCTTCTGACTTTCCATCTATTCATTTTGGAAAATCAGTTTTTTAATTTTCATATTTTACAAATAGTAACACAAGATTGATATTTAAATTCGATCTTATAGTGTGCCAGCGTAAGTCGTATACTTTTAATTGTCGTGTTATTACAAATTATATTCCGATTATCCGGTATTATCTTGGTGCGAAAGCAACACACAGTAAGATAATTTTTCAAATTTACCCGTTGATCATAATGATAAATTTTAGCAAAATTAATTCATATTGTTGCATCAATTAATTTAAAAAAATTGAACATCAGTATGAGCCTAAAAACAATGCCGTCTTGATAAGTAAACGATATTAACATTATAACGAGCAAGATTATTTTCAAACAGTCGTTCTATAATGCGTGCACAGTAGATGAAAAAATTTATTACTGATAAGTAAGAACTCTGGTATGCCGGTAATAAATCATGCACTCATTCAAATCTATACTTATGACTGTACAGTTTATGTAGTGTTACCCCCCAGCTGTTCCGCTGGCTCAGATTTCTTCACCGCTCCCTATACTACAATGATAGACCTATAGAGGCTGTGAAAACTAACCTTATTGGCAAGATGCGTTCTATCAGGAGCTTCTTGTAAATATTTGGAAAACTGATCACTCGTGAACACTAGAGACTTTTTACTTTCGTATCCCGCCGCATAAGTCTTTAATTTTGCATTGAGTATGCTGTAGTTGCCGATGTTTATGTCTTCGTGCACTTTAATTAAACTCTTCAACATCGAGTAGTGTGCCAATACACTAGGTGGTTTGTATTTTTGCATGTATCTATTGAAATACTCTATCAGCCAGTTCTCCGTTGTCGTTACGCCAAGTTTATCCTTCCATTCGACATAAGTTTCGTAAGCTTTCTCATATTTGAGCTTTGATTTTGCAGGTATCGAGTCTTTTGCATCTTTTTGGAATTCAGTTTCAGGTTGAAAGTTGACTTCTTCCTCACTGTCAGAGCTGGACATTATGTACACAATGTTGTTGTTGTTATCTTGAATTTGAAATAGCCACAAATTCTTCTTCACATATTAGGTGCTATTGATTTTCTAGGTACATATACGAAAGTTGCGAAAGTGTCAAACAAACACCGATGAGCGACGACGCTCCGCTCCGTGATTGTAGTGGAAGGTGATTGCGTTTCGCGCATGTGCAGTCGGCAGATACTTAATCGTCGGGAGCGCGAGAATTCAAATTGAGTCGTAAAATATTAAAAATAATACAAGAAGAATTCTAAAGTACTCAACTTGTTTTATGCACATACGCAAACGTAAATAAACGTATATGTATATAAAGTTAAAATCCAGAAGTTCGAAAAGATCAATGTAGTGGTCGTATCAATCATGAAAAATGGTTAATTTTTCATAATGGGATAAATAAATCTTACGATTAATTAACTTACTTGGGAAGCCTGTTGCATAGCTTTGTGCATCGCTCCCGTCTCAACATCGTATTGTCGCTTGAGTTGCTCGTACTCTTTGCAGACTGCCTCGGATACTGCAAGAAAAATAGCCCAAGTGTTTTTTCTTACTTGTTTTTTTTTTATTCAAACTTAAAATTTACATTTCAATGCATTTTTTCAGGTTCCATAGTATGAATTCGTAAATCAATGAACACGTCAAGCATGAATGTTTCACTGTACCTATTTACCTTGACTTACATGAAACTTTTCTATACGTGACGTGAATAATAATTGCGTGCATGGTAAAAAAAATTGAATGCAAAATAAGAAACCATGCATTGCAAAAAAGCAAGTACTAATAATATTTTACTGAATCTTTGCTTTTATTGAAATAAGTATATTAATACGCAAATAAAAATTTCAACCGTTCAGTATTTGAAATGAAAACTTAAATGTGTGATTTTTTTTTGCTATCAAACGACTGGAAAATAATACTAAGTAATTAATATTCATGTTTTATGATTTTATAAAAGAATATGTTATAATCTACCTGTCCGCATTTTGTCCAATTTTTCACTTTTATCTTGTAGTTGCGTTTGCAATGTGCCATTTTGCCTGAGCAATTGCTGATACTTCTTCTCAAGATCGACATTTTCTCTGTTTACTGTAAAAAAATCACGAGTTAATCAAAATTTTACATTATAAATTTTATTTAAATTTCAGAATATTCGATTAATTTCGCTATCGAATCAAATTATTTCGAATTCGCCTAATTGCTTTCAAGATGTCAATTGAAGATACTTGATAATATAAAGAAAATTCTTATCAATACTAAAATAAAGTGTCTTTGCAGAAAAAAACATGTAGTCACACTTTTCGTTACAAAAACAAAATAAAAGTATCTTCCGAACTTTACTATGTTACTTAAATGATCTCAATCAAATTTACCATAGCCGTAACATATCACAAATCGTATTTACTCGAAGTCGAGCAAACATGCATTTCCGTAATGGTTTATTTGAAAAGTGACTCAGTATACCACAATGTTTTCGGCTCGATTCGCATGCTGCGTACGCGCAGCAATAAAATGTCGAATGCGAAGTGACACAAGAGCACGTACAAAAACGACTCGAGAACGAAACCTCGCCATTATTCATTAGATTGGCCATCGTCGTCGTCGTCGTCTTCGTGTATGTGTATGTGAGTTATATATTTGCAATGTTTAAGAGAGCACACAGCAGCTCTCGCGAATGACTAATCCAACGGACCAGCCGATCTGCATGCATCGCAACGCCTCGCGCCGCCGCTGCGTGATTCATCATCTCGCACGCAAGGAGTCATCAAGGCGCTTCTCCGTATATTGTACTTTTATCAACATACTTCGACCTCACGAACCGACACTTGAAATTTATAAATAAATACTCGATCGCAGGCAGCGAGATGTGAAAAATTATTATGTCGATTGGGAATATAAAGTGTTTTGCTGTTTTCAGCGCGACTGAAGTTTTATAGTATACGAATTGTCAAAGAATTTTAAAACTACTTTGGGAAATGGCTTTCTGATAATTTGAAGATCATCGTTAATAGTCTGTAAAAATTTCTACTATACGTGTTGTTTTGTAATATCATAAATCTATTGAGATGCCAGATTTTGTATAAAAAAGGGGCAGACCGTTCTTTTCGAACACTTACCAAACTGATTGTTATTTTTATTGTAACCGAAAGAATAACTTTCAAATAATGAAAAGTAGATTTACTTTTTTATTGTTATTTGATAGCCCGCTATTCAGTTCAATTTTATACCCGAATGAAAACCTTCCCGATGTCATTAAAAACACAAAACTAAACGACCAGCTATAACAACGCTTGTAATGATAAAAATTCGCTCTTAAAGATTAGTTTTCGTGTACAATGAAATCGAAAACACTATCGCCAAAATCTAACATTCTTCCTGCGTATATACATAGCTCTTTGACATGTTTGTCGCGTGACAGCCTAGAAAGCGTATAATACGCAAGTACATGGAATCAACCCTCCCTCATACTAGAGCAACGCTTACTTTCCTAACTTTTTCACATTTGCCCCCTCGCTGACTCTTTAATAAGTAATCAAAACCTAGGAGCTTCGAAATGAAAATCGTAAAAAAAAATAAACTAATTCAACGAAATTTAACGACAACGAATGTTTTTATCTTTTTTAAGTATAATTTTCTTTTCATCCATAAACGTCTGTGCTAACTTTAGTTGAAAATAAAAAATAATAATAATTGGATTGACAAATCACTCCTATATCTATAAAATTTGAAAGCGTCATAACAAACTATAGTTTACGTATATTATCAATTTTTACAACAAACTTTAACTTTAATATTTCATATCATTTATAAATCCGAGCCGTTCGCTTGCAATTTCGATTCCAGGAAAAAGAAAAAAAAATATTCAACAATCAAAAGCAGGAAAAAAAGCGGAGACACTGCAACAAAAAAAAAATTCCGTAATAGACTCCCAAGCAACATTCCACCTGTTCCCTTGCCATACGACCTACTTTCGTGTTCACGCACTGTCGCGCGATCAACCCTCGTCGCGCGCGCTACTCCTGTGTACTTATATTTCTTTTGGGGTTCTCGCTCTCCCTCGCTCTCCCCGACTGGAATAATGAATGGAATAAAAAAACGAGACGCGCGCGCCCAACGCATTATGTCATTAAATTTTTACTTCGTTTGCTGTCTGATAACTGTATATACTTTCTATTTTTGAGCTTGCAAGCTTTGACTGCGTCAATGTTTGCTTACGGATTATTTAGTTGGAAAATTGTAAGGACTTTGATATTCGTATGAAAGGAGCTGTAACGTTATACATTGTTGGTATAGAATGTAGGTCGCTCTATCAATCCAGCTTAAGAAAATTTTATTTCTTGTGATTTTTGTATATTGAAATATTTTAGTTGATGGAGCATAATAATTTTTCAAATTTGAAAAAAAATAATAAGAACAAACAACGTTATCAGTAAAAAAAATATTTCCTTAAAAAAAATTGAAATTCCAATCCCCTCTCATTATACCTAAAAATAAAACGCTGCAAATTAAGATCAAAAGAAGAAGAAAAAAAGTGTCAACTCACCAGACTCGCTCTTCTGCAGCAGCATCTTCCTGCGTTTCTCCGCCTCCTCGAACTTGGCCTTCCAACGAGTAGCGTCTTGAAAGCTATTGCTTCGATCGAGCCTGGGGCTACGACAGGTAACCGGCGAGGGTATCTCCGTCTGACTGCCGTTGCTGTTGCTGCTGTTGGCGCGCACAAGTTTGACAGGACTGCTGCTGCCGCTAGCGACGGCAGCTGCGTCGAGTTTCTCAAAGGCAGCCCTCTGCGCGGCGACAGACATTGATTTTCCGAGAGGGGGGTGGTGGTGGTGATGCTGATGCTGATGCTGGTGATTTGATGAGCGCAAGCCGAATTGTTGTTGGCCTGTCACGCTCGATTGAAATAATTTGGATGGGCTGCAGTTACCTGCTGCACCACCGCTCGATCTTGGCACCGGGATGTGCGAGTGATCGCGTTGCTGGGCCGATGTCGAACGCAATGTTACACCCGGGAACAACTGCTGATTGTTGTTCGCGCTACCGTTGCCGTTGAGCATGATGTTTAGCTCGCTTTTGTTCATTTTTATTCTTGGTTTATGTGGACTCGAAACCTGCAATAAAAATAAAAATATTATTTTCGTTTCCGTCTAAAACAGTTGTCAAGTAATTATATGTAAACGCGTAAGTATATCAAAAATGTTACGTTGATTAATAAGTAATAGATAACGAAAAGTAGACCAAATTGCATTATCTCATCGTATATTTATTCAGGGGTATCTACCCCAAGTAATAGCAATAATAATAAATCATGATATTTAATAACTCGATAACATATGTATACCAAGAGCAACGCAGTGTAACAATGAAACGAAAATACACTGAAGTATTCCGGGAGCGTACTTTGCTTATTATCGTACACAAAGACGTCGCCGGAGCAATTTGAATGATTTCCTTGCGGTAACGTCGTATCAAACTATACAGTTTCATCCATCTCCGAAAGCAACGAAACATTTTAATCCTTTTTCGAGTGTTGACTTAAAAAAAGAGCTGAGGCAAATATATTATTTAATGGAATTAAATCGTACATTGACTGCAAAAATGCGTCGATTCTTTTGCATATAAAGTTGTATGCATATTGACGACGCTCGTTTGCATATAATTGGATAATCGGGGGAAAATCGTATTTCTATCCCTAAACAATGAAATTCGAAAATAGAGAGTGAAAAAAACGTAAAGCTTCCTTGATGAGATTAATTAAAGCCGGTGGAAACATTGGCAAAGAAAAAAAGGGGGTGGAGCCCTTGAGTCTTCTAAGACGGAATCCAGGTAGTGACATATCACTTGCACTACACACGTCTTATCCCTCCTCCTCACCCCAAGCCGTTAATTCCATGACTTCATGCCGCGTCTCTCGTCTTTGTTTGCAGTATTCTCTTTTTCGCCTATATGTGTGTGTGTGTATGTGTGTAGACTCGCGAGCACTTTGCGTCGCTAAAGCTAGCGTTAAAAGGGAGTGAAACCTCCTAAACGATCGGTATATACATACACACATATGTATATATATATATATACGAAAGCAAGTATAAGCGTGCGCTTCGTGCGCAGGGGGTTAATAACTTGTGAGTCTTCTAAAAATAAGACACGCGAGAGCGCCATTGAGTCTCTCCTGGACCGCAACTATATACCCAAAAATCTTTCAAAGTGTACTCGACGAACGACGACGGCGACGACGACCTTTACGAAACTGTAATTGCACGCGCTCGACGTTGTCTTATATATGTACATACATAGTTTCTTGTCTCTTCTAGGGCTTGCTTGTTTCATCTCTGTTTCAAGTTGTGCGCGCACTCGCCTTATATTATACGAGTGTACTTTGTCTTTTTTTTTTTGTCGCTTGTTTTTTGAACTGTATATCGTCGAATTATTCTAGTACCGCGCGTGCTGTACGTTATTAGCACGCAATGCATCATCGCAAAGTGCCTTGTTTATTTGGCTGAATTAGTCTCCGAAATGAAATAAAAAAGCAATTTTGCGACACGAATTCCTGTGTGTAGTAGTCGTAATGTAATTTCACACGTATACAGTATTTTTTATCAAATTAATTGATTAAGTGAATTGTGCTTTGTCCAAGCTCCATGGACTCCACTTGCAAGTGTTTTAATTAAAAATTAACTGCACAGTGCGGTTTCAGTCAAGAATGGAAAGTATAAACATTAGATCTTACTCATAAGTGTCTAGACTGAAGCTAGACATTGTTTAAAAAGAGAAATGTCGAAAATAGAAGTAATATTGTCCACTTTACTGAATAATTATTAACGTTTGAATTTGCTACAAAGCCTCGAACAATTATCATTATACATAAAATTGACCATCAATCATTTCAATCAACACCACGAGCAACGCATTTATAGCAGATTAAAAGCTCAATTAATTAGCAGTGGCAGTCCGAGCGTTGTCCAAAAAGCTTAAGAGAATCCGGAAAAGAGCAAAACAACTCAAACAAAAGCTTTTATACAGGCAAGCGCGCAAAGTCTTCACTGTAATCAAAGAATCTCGATGCGTGCTTGGGGCTTCGCACACATATACACACACACAGTCATCAGACTATCTATATATCCTCTGCCTCGGGATTTAATATGGGACGATAGAGAAAGTGTATATACGTGATAAAAAGGTGTTGCTGTACCTAATCACTGATATAGATACTGTCAGCGGTGAGATACGCACGATACATATTTTTTTTGATTCCTCGTTGATCTAATAGAGACATATTTATAGGAGTATGTGGTAAGTTATATAATTAATATAAATTTGTCGGAATGTGGAAAATGCCAATATATTTCGTTATCATCGCATGTTTCGATCTAAATTTGTGCAAGACTCTCGCGTCTGAGTCATCGCATGTAAGTTCAGTTCTTGATATATATCTTCTTTGAACTTCAGATTCCCGAGCGAACTCTAAGTATATGTTATGCAGCTTTAGTCGCGGTTGCGAAATTAACGTTTGCGCGATTATGCAAATATTATGCGACAGATAAAGAGCGACGTTATATCTACTTTAATCAAACTATATCTGTCTGGCGAGTTATCGCGTCTGAACTCTGTATACCGCTTTACTATACTGCTGTTTTAATAACTGAAGAAGCCACAATAAAAGTAATTAGTGTTTCCGCATTGTCCCGCGCGCGCATCGCGTATATCATTATGACTAAGCTCTCTCTCTCTCTCTCTCTCTCTCTCTCTCTCTCTCTCTCTCTCGCACAATGAGAGTCGTGATGGACACGAGAGTTTGTCAAGAAATCTGCTGGAGGCTGCTGCTTGCCTACCGTTATTACAAATAATTTTCAATTTTCCTTTTTCGCGCCAATTGACGTTTCCTCGGATTACTTATAACTTCACTTGACGCGCGGTGGTGTGGCGCATATCGCGATAAAGAAAAAAAAGGCGTTTACCGTTCTTAAATTTTTATAACAGCTCGCTGTAATTGTCTTTTAATCGATACCAAAAATTTCTGGATATCAATGAATTTTGGTCGTTTAAAAATCATTTTGTGTATTGTATATTGTCGTCGTGACATTTACGAATTATTACGGTGACAATGTTATTTTTGAAGTTGAAAATAAAAATGACACAATCTTGAGAGAGAGAGAGAGAGAGAGAGAGAGAAACAGCCACTTAAGAGTAATTTACTTCGAGCCCAAATCAAAATCAATTTTTTTTCTTACACGATACATCACAGTAATAGACAAACTAAAGCAAATCGAGTATATTATTTATTCAAAGGTCTTCGATTGCAGCAAGCGAGTATATATTTATTATTGGATATCAATTTTACGAGAAGGACAAGCGATAAAACGAAAAACTGCAAATTAATTCACGGCCGAATGCAATTTATAACAAACGTCAACACTTCCAAAGCGTGAATACACCAATCTTTAGCGAATGAGCAAAGCCTTTTTTTTCCAATCAACTTTCTCATTGCACATTATAGGCAGTGACTCGACAACGCGCAAAAAAAAAAGAAAAACAGAAACAATAGCGATTAACAAAAGCTTCTCTTTGTCAGAATGCGCATACTAAAAGCAAAGTAATACATTGAATGGCGTATCGGAAAGGATTGAAAGAAATAAAGAGAAAAAAAAAAGAAGAGAAATATAAATGTAATAACCTCGGAAGGAAGTGGAAGCTGAGCTGCAGAACGATTGCGCGGTCACGCGCGATCCCAGGACCTTTCGAAAACTCGCATTACACGCACTATGCACTTCTTTTTTTTTTTATTCTTGTTTACGTTTTGTTCATGTACTTATATATATATTCGCAGCAGCGCGTGCGTTACTTTCACGACGCGCGCTCGCACTCGACTGGCCGATGACGCGAGAACGCGAGTATGTGTGCGCGCCTTCGAGACGTTGGATATGAGGAGGGGACGCAAGTTAGACTCACGCTGAGAGTGAAAGAGAGAGAGACAACACCGAGAGTGCGTGTTTTACTAGAAAAAAAAGTGGATAATGTTCGATGGCTCATCGGGTCATTGGGTTTTGTTTCGTTCTTTTTTCTTTTGACTGCTCGTCGGAGAATTTCGAAAAGAATGTGTATATGTCTTACACGATTTTTTGAACAAAGAGATGTGAAGAATATTGATTTATGTTATTACTACGCGATATGTTAATAAAAATACGTGCCTTTCACTTGTTGATTGTTCGAACGCACAAAGTGTAACAATAATCAAACCTTCATTTCCGGAGTAGATGAAAGTATATATTTATGAAGTCTGTAATGAATTTTTCTAGTATTTAATCACTTTTCTCCGTTAATCGGAAAAAAGTAAATGTTTAAAAAATAATTTAATTAATATCCGTCACTTCATTTCACATGGTTTTGTCATTAAATTTTCAGTACATTTTTGAAAACAATTTAAGCGTTTTGAATCGTCGTTATTAAATTCTATATTTAAACTTGTGAATTACGATATTTTAGTGTCTATTCAATTCCCATCCGCTTAATCCTATACTTCTAAGAACACTGGTGAAAAAAACAAACTATTAAAAGTTACATAAAAATAGATTCAAAGTTGCTATAAAAATGTCTATTCTATTGTAGTCTCCATGAATCTTAGCACAGTTAAATACGCAGAAAGTTGAAGCACCAACATCAATTTTTTTTAATCCACGTTAGAAATGATTCAATAAAAAAAAAAACAAATTATACAAAACAAAAATTTATCTTCAATAAAAGAATGAGATAATTCTTCATCGCTCTTTCATGCTCTTTTTTTAATTTTCAGAATGAAAGAATATCTTTTCTACGAAAATTATTAATGTGCATGACAATATTCTATTTTAATTCTATGTAACTTTTTAAATTTCATCTTTCAATGCTCCAATCTATTCTACCTTCAAGATACGACCACATTATAAAGACAATAATGCAAATGTTGCACTCTTGTCGTCGCTAATCTTTCGACAGTAAAATAGCAAACAGAGCAAAGTGCCTAAACAATGTCATTATTTGTAAAGCGCGGAAAAAGGCGTGTGTGTGAGCTTTGAAAAAAAAAAAACTTAGTTGATTGTCGCATTTTATGTGGGACTGGTAGCCTTCGAACTACACAGTCTCCTGCACCCACAGACAGACACAACACAACATACCTACGTGATACCAGTTTTGTCGTTGTACTAACTCGTTTTTATAGTGGATAAGCTTCTAAGTCTCCGAACAGTTAAAACGTGTGAGTCAGTTTGTCGATTCGTTTTTTTTTTCTTCTCTGTCTTTCTGGTCTCTTTAAACGTTCTATCATGCATATATACACGCGCACTTGTCACACAATGTATAATAGTAGTAGGATGAAGTCATAGCAATTTAGTGTGCTCTTGAGATCAACTTTGTTGCATTTGAAGTTTATATCCATATGTCAAAAACTCCTCCTATTTTAATACAAATTGAAAATTAGTCGCAACACTGGAAAAATCGCTCGTTCTATCAAAAGCCTCGAAGTTTTCCGATATTCAATCCTATTTCCTCTCAATCCAGTAGGCAAAAATAGATTAATAATCAATTCGCGCACTGAGTCACGACGTTGAATTATCGACTTCGTAAGTGGTAATGAGCGAGAGAGAGAGAGAGAGAGAGAGAGAGAGAAAAAACGACATTTTTCATAATCGAGAATCTACTCAACTCGGAGGAGTGGGAAGATAACGATGAGCGTTGCGATGTGTTTAATACAACGCATATCAGTTCGTCTTGAAACGAGTCGCATGCTGCTGCTGCTGTTGCGTCAAGGTGGAGAACACACGCCGGTAAAGGTGAGTCATCCCACGAATTCCGAATAATCGCTCGGTGAGTTTCTCTCTCTCTCTCTCTCTCTCTCTCTTTCTCTCCTTCGTTCTTTCTCTCGAGCGACATGCGGCCTTCTTTTTGTACTCTTTCATCGAATCGTCGAGCGCTCTGAATTCGCAATATATGATTGTAGTGAGTTGTAGCGTAGCGTGTTCTTCGCGGGTTTTCCGTAATTGCTTGGTGGATATTATCGTTTGTGTTTCTCAATGAATTTTTTGTTTTTCTTGATCAGCTTTAATTGGTCTATTACATAATAAATACTTGTTGGGATATAGTAGAAATTATAGGATGGATTATAAATAATACAGATATGATTTATTATAAAGACTTCGATACATCGTCCGGCAGCATGACGACTTGCCGTGAAGCGCGCATCGTTGTTCGCTAATAGTCTTATATACACAATATCTGCTGAGTTGCAATTAGGCAACTCAGCGCTGGTTGCATTCTATGTCGTGCATTGCATCGCTATGCTTTGCAATAATTTATAAATTCAATACTAATTTTCAACAATTTGTTAAATCATATATCAAGAGTCACTTTGAGGATTAATTCTGCTTATGGTATTCAATGTTTTCAGAATGCAAGCAACAAAATTATTTTTAATCATAGAACAATAATGCATGAAGCAATATTAAAGAACAGATCGTTCAATAAAGCAATTTGAATTAATCAAATTTTTTCAATAAAAGACACTTAATGAGATACGAAGAAGGTAACATAGCAAATGACAAAACTCCACGCACCGCAGGAAAAAAAAAAACAAATTTAGAAGAAGCTAAAGCTAGCATATACAACATGTAACCGTTATCCTTGAGCGGTATAACGAGAAAAAAAAAACCGCACGCGTCGCAGTGTAATATGAAAATCAAGCGAATCCTCGATATGTATATAGAGGTACATACGCACGATGCAGCTGCGTGCAACTTTCACGCGCTCGGTAATTTTGCAATATAATCGGCCGCATGAAAACTCGCTCTCGCGGAAAATGCCTCTCAGCTGTGCTTGGCGCGCTCAGGGCAAAGTACTCGCGGTCGTGTACACCTAAATAGTGAGAGAAAGAGAGAGAGAGAGCGGAAGTCTACTTTAACCGAGCCACTTTATTTCGAGGAAATTAGAGTTTACGAGAATGTGTGTGTGATGCGAATTGTAATTTGGGAAAGAGCCTTTTTTCGCTCGCTCTCTCTCTCTATTGTTGTGGGTTTCTTTTTATCGCTACTTTGATCGAAGCGTTAAAGTGAGTTAGAAGTGAAATAGTCAGGAATATGGCCTTTTCTTCACTTTTGCAAAATATAATGCTTAGGTTGATTTGAATTTTTGTTTGAAAAATATTGAAATTCTGAGGTAAAGTTAGAAATACACAACACGATGGGTGAAAATATGAAATTCATCGAATGTTTTTTCTGATCTGTCGCATTGCTGACAGGATGCGTAACACATGCTTCCGCTTTATTTCTCAGAAAATATACATCAAATTTGTGACTCACATCCGAATCTGTCAGTTATGTTTTCGTGTGATAATTTTATCAAAATTTTGGAAACGGCAGATACTTATGTTTTGCAGCTATTCAAGACAATTTTTATTCGCAAAAAAGAAGTTGAAAATTTTATTTTATTTCACAATAAATTAATTGAGTTATTTATCTTAGCACAGACTTCGCAATTCTACAAATGGAATGCAGAAAAATTCTTCAGATGCTCCGTTAAATTCTTTGCAATAATTGTCGCATACCCATACACGATTGAGAAACAAAATCACATCGTGTACAACGAACAATTAAAATAAACGACGCAAAAAACAAAACCTGCCACACATATAATACATACAACTATAAGAAAATTTAATAAATCGCCGATAAAACTGCATCGACGAAAATCCAAATAACGTCCGTTGCTATTTCACGCACGCGCCACGCCGCCCTTATATAAAACGACAACCGCCCATACGCTATACGCATATCTCCGCTTTGACCTGAATTCGGAGCATTCCATTGGGCGGTATAGGATTCCCCATAGATTCCGGATTATAGAGCTCTGCTCTTAGCTCGATAAATAATGTATCCCCTTGCGCTTGACTGCGTCGTCATCGTCCGCGTGAGTCATGACGATGAGAACGAACGAGAGAGAGAGAGAGAGAGAGAGAGAGAGAGAGAGAGAGAGAGAGAGAGAAAGACAAAGGGATCGGTTAATTGTCAAGAGCTGCTGCTGGGTGGATTCGCGATCGATATCCCCTCGCGCAGTAATTGCAGGAGCTTCGTTATTGACGTATTTGTTTGGCTGCGCGCAATTAGCGAGGGATGCGATAATCCCAACGCCTGTGAATTTTCTTGTGCTCCATGATTTAGCTTGAGATTAAAAAAAATTAATTTTTCTTTCGATTTTGAAAAACACGATTAACGCATCGAAACAATTAGATTCCTTATACGAGCGAGCAAAGAGCTTTAGAGAAACGTGTCTCGTACGAAGCTCATTTGACTGTAATTACATTCGTCTCCAGCTATACATCATTGCGTAACTTTGCAAATTTTAGCGCATCGATACTCAAGAGCTATATAGCAGAATAATGCATAAAAAATCAAACATTATACAATCGACAATCCGCGAGAGAAACACCGAAGAAGCACTATTGTGTATATAAAGAGAAGAGCGAGTGTGTCACAATCGATCGCACTCGATAGTTGCAATTTAATTTATCTGAATTCTAACGAACTTGAGAGATAGAGAAAGAGAATTGCACGCGACGAAGCGAATGACTGGCCACTGCAGCATGGCCTTTAGTGAAAGTAATCTTTTGCGTTGCTATATAACGTATAGTGTCGTATAAAATAGGATAGTATACAAGTGCAAAACTCTCGGGAAATGCAAGGACTTTCCGGAGCTTTATTATACTCGTTTTCAATATTCCATATGTGTTATCGCGATGACTTTCGAGTGTATTTTTATACCCATCAGACACAGCACACATTATGTCACTCGAAGGACTGATGTCGCGATGAATGCTGCTGCGGTGGTGGTGGTTGCTAAGTGGAAAATATCGATTTGAATTTTTCATTGTTATCTTTGTGTTTGTCCTCACTTTTCTTTTTCTCTTGAAAAACGTAGTAAGAGTATTATACATTTCAATGCATCTTAAACATGTTAATTTTTAATTAAAAAATCTCATTCATTCATTATTAATCGGAAGTTTTAACACAAATAAATGAACTAAAGGAGTTGAACGTTTATGGACCATTATGCATGAACGATGACGTGTTCGGACAAGTATGATTAACGATGGGGCTGCGAGGGTTGATCGATTGATAAGCAACAGTGGGTCACCTGAATGCTTTCTTTAGCAATCCTTCATTTTAGCCAATTTACATAATGAGAGAAAATCAAAGGATTAGTCACAGATAACAAACTAACATTCTCAAATACATGTTGTTGGTATAAGAAATAATTTTTTTATATGAAAGAATTTTTGCATATCGTAAAAATTATTTGGTTTTTAAAAAGATTTCATGAAAGCACTTTGTTTGCCATTCGTTGAATATCGATCAGTAGAATATAGATATAATTGGGAATAAAAAATTAATCGGCTTATTCGAATACCTATAAGTATAAAAGTTATTTTTATGTCGATTACCTTTTTTTTCGAAAAAATGAATTTCGTAGTTGTCTTCTTAAATATATCAATTAATTGCACGCAATCACCACTGCACAGAACTATAAAAGTTTATCTCATTTTGTCGCATAAGCATTAAAACAAAGCTAAACAGCTTAAAAAAAGGCACTTGCACTCGACATTCCACGAAAAAATTCCACAAAATAAGAGAGCAAACTCTTACACGTCTTGTCTTGTTTACCAGCGTGTTCACTGTAAAGGAAAGCCTCTCACTCGGATTATATCCTCTCTTTGTCTGGTGGGCGCCGCCCCCACCCCAGATTTTTCGGAGCAACAAACACGACGACGTCAGTTGCGCCTAGCGAGCCGTTCGCCCAGCTGGCGACCTAACCTCACTTCTTTAACTCTCTATCTCTCTTCTCATTCTATCATCTCTCGTATACGTGTACATGTATTTCGCCCTTACCTGCGTGGGTGTCGTCTTCTCCTAAGGAAAGGGGCGGCGGCTGCTGAGGATGCCACAGTTCAGCCACAAAAACAACTAATCACCTCGCGACAAGCGCGAGTTCTGCTTTCTCTCGGACACGGCTGAACGACAACGTCAACATCATGGGTAATCAGCTGGTGGGAATCGCTCCAAGCCAGATTTTCCCCGTCGAGCACTACTTGACAGATCATTCTGACCTTAGGTTTGATGCCAGGTGAGATAGCTAGATTATTACAGCGTGTCTTCTTTGTATGGTGTGCTTGATTAGTCTATTGTTGCTTCACATGAATAACAAGTGATTCTTAGATAACATTGTATGCGTGATAATTCTTCTGATACATTTTTTTTCAGTCATCAATTTTTTTTTCTAATTTCATGTAATCAGTCTTAAATTACAATTATCAATGAATTACAATTCATTAATCTAACAGACATGTTAATTAAAGGAATGTTTCATCTATACAAAAATAATTTATTTTCAACACTTTTATTTGCTTAGTAATTTTTTACTCAAACAAAATTAGTAATGACTGACATCAACTCTACTAGATGGGTAATGGATTTTAACATGTAATGTTAAACAGTTTACTTAATTACAACAATTATTTTTTACAGTTTGGGTAGCACAAGATTCTTCAAAGTGGCCCGGGCAAAAAGTCAAGAAGGTCTGATCGTAGTGAAGGTGTTTGCAATACATGATCCTACGCTACCTTTGTCAACTCACAGAGATAAATTAGAAGAAATAAGATCACAGCTAGCCTCGGCTGTTAATTGTTTACCCTTTCAGAGAATGATTGTAAGTATACCTTTGTTTATGTAACTCGCTTACTCAACTGCTCATACATACATATATCATTATTGTTCAATAGCTATCAGAAAAAGCTGGCTTCATCATGAGAGAATATGTTAAGTATTCTTTGTACGATAGAATAAGTACTAGGCCATTTTTAACGACTATAGAAAAGAAGTGGATTACTTTTCAAGTGCTATATTCGCTACATCAAGCTCATAAATTTGGAGTTTGTCATGGAGACATTAAGCTTGAAAATATTATGATAACCAGTTGGAATTGGGTGTTGCTGACGGATTTTGCTAGTTTTAAGCCAACATACTTACCTGAAGATAATCCTGCTGATTTTTCTTACTTTTTTGATACCTCCAGGAGAAGGTGAAATTTCAAGTGTTTATGTTATCTATTTCCATTCAAGGTGATAATTGAATTTTCAATTTTAAAATGTACTTGTACATTACAGAACATGTTACATAGCACCAGAACGTTTTGTTAAGACATTAACATCAGAGCCTAGCAACACACTGCTCTTTCCAGAGCATGACATCAAGACAGGTGATTTACAACCAATGATGGATATTTTTTCTGCTGGTTGTGCTCTGATAGAACTCTACAATGAAGGGCATTCTCCTTTTGATTTCTCTCAATTGCTGGGTAAATTACATTTAAAATCGAAAGTAGTCTAAATTTGCTTTAAGGATATCTTTTAAAAAATATATGTTGTCTCTGTATAGCTTATAGAAATGGCGAATATTCTCCGAGTAAACATCTGGACAACATAGAAGACACGGGAGTACGGGAACTGTTAGCATCGATGATCGAAAAGAATCCAGCGAACCGTAAGACTGCCGAGCTTTATTTGTCGCAGACGCGAAATAAGGTCTTCCCAGAATACTTTTATGGCTTCCTGCAATCGTACATGCAAATATTCTCAGCTGCGCCGATCCTGTCGCCCGACGAGAAAATTAGCAGACTAAAAAAGGACATTGGAAACATAACTAGCATGTTCAAAAGTAACAAAGAAGAAAAAGAACAGGACTCGGATGATTCGAAGACGAAAAGCGATGTGAAACCCGAGTTGACTAAAGAAGATTCCGGTCAGAGCGAGGACAATACCATCATAGAAAATATTAGCGATCAAAATTTGAACAAAATTGAACTGGAAATCAAAGAAGCTCCAAAACTAGATTCGTTGAGCTCGTCGACGTGTGAGAAACAGGATAATAGCGAAGCTGTGCTTAAAGTCAAAAATGAAAAACTGTCTATCGATGACGAAGAAGGTTTGGTTATCATAACGCAACTAGTTACTTCTTGTATCAGAGGATTGCACCATGCACAGTCTAAACTTCAAAGCTTGGAAATTTTATTGGAGCTCGCTGAAAATACATCGGACGAAACGATTTTAGATAGGATATTACCTTACATTGTAAGTTGCACGGGATTCTCAATCGAATCGAAAATTTCATTCTGATTGTTTCAACTACGTTAATGTTTAAAAATTGCAGTTTCACTTAGTTCACGATCCGGCGCCAAGGGTCAGAGTATCGGCTATCCATACACTGACGAAGTGTCTTTATATCGTGAAAACGATCCCACCATCGGACGTCAACATCTTCCCGGAATACATATTGCCGGGATTAGCCCACCTGACACAAGATCAAGCAGTGATAGTTCGAGCTGCCTACGCAGAAAACATTGCTCATTTGGCTCATATTGCACTTCGATACTTGGAAAATTCTCATCTTCCGACGACGGAGAATGAGGAGACTGCGAGACGTAGCTATGACATCGAGCTGCAAACGTTACACGAAATGGTATCGTTTTATAGATAATCCCATTGCTATTTTTTTATGAATCATTCGGTTGAATGCTCATAACGATTTTTAATTTTTCGCGTATAGGTGCATCAGTCAGTCTCATTGCTATTGACGGATCAGCAGAATGTAGTCAAGCGGACGTTGATTGAGAATGGCATCAACAAATTGTGTATATTCTTTGGAAAACAGAAAGCAAACGACGTATTGCTGAGCCATATTATCACTTTTTTAAATGATAAGGACGACAAGCAATTGAGGAAATCTTTTTTTGAATGCATCGTCGACGTGGCTGCATACGTGGGTTGGCATTGCAGTCCGATTTTGATGCCTTTACTTCAGCAAGGATTGACCGATCCGGAGGAATTTGTTACTACCAAAGCTATCAATGCAATGGCTACTTTAACGGAACTAGGTCTTCTACATAAATCTGCTTTGTATCAATTACTGCAGGAAACTGTAATTTTCTTGGTGAGCAAAAATGTATTTTATTTGGCGTTGTTTCTTTTTATTACATTAGTCATTTCTTACTGGTATTATAATTAATCAGGTGCATCCTAACTTGTGGATAAGACATGCTACAGTTGGATTTATATCATCAGCCGCAAGAACTTTGAATATCGTCGACGTTCAGTGTAAAGTACAGCCAATGATACAGCCGTACTTGAAGCATCAACTGATACAAATAGAGAAAGAGGTTTTGTTGCTTGAGGCGCTAGTCCCTCCGATACCTCGCACGATCTTCGATGCCGTGGTAACGTATAACGATATTGGAGAATTTTTCCACGTGTTCGAACAAAGACAAATCGCCAGGGCCAAGGCGACCACCGGCATCGTTCCGCAATACAACGACATGAGCACAGCTTTACGTAACGTATGTGAAAGCACCAGTATTTCGAACATCGATAATAATTTCACTTGCTAAATAAATGTCGTATACATTTCAGTTATTTAGACGCTTAAATTCTGAGTCAATGACTGAAACCGTAGAAGACCAGTTACTAGTTATGAAGCCTCACTTAATGAAAATCAACAAATACCGCACTCCCAAAGATATGAAACACTCGACTGGGCCTGTAGACGGCAAACTTGAGTTGAACTCAATAAAACACAAGATTAGTTACAGCATCATGCCACTTCATGCCGACACCAAGAGCGACATAGGCCTCCCGTCGTTCAAGAAGCTAGACCGCAAAACTTCCGACAGTTCCGCGGTTTATGCGTCGATGAATCAGGAATGGCGTACGATGTTCGCATCCCAAGAGAATCAAGTAAATAACGAGAACTCCTTCCTTTTTTTTAGCGAATATCGATTCTACAAATTTTGTATCAACACTTTCCTTTGTTTCAGAATTCAGTGATAAAAATAACAGACATGTCCGCGAGTGGCGGTAGT
The DNA here is from genome assembly GCA_035047105.1 of Galeopsomyia nigrocyanea. Lineage (NCBI taxonomy): Eukaryota > Metazoa > Arthropoda > Insecta > Hymenoptera > Eulophidae > Galeopsomyia > Galeopsomyia nigrocyanea. Next base: position 4,250 of record JAWWMK010051309.1, on the reverse strand, counting down.
CCTAGTCAAAGTATCCACGGCAGTGACATCCACTTGTCACCGCAACACAGTAGCCTAACCGATACCACGAACAGCATCAACGACCATTCACTCCACGAGCGTTCGTACATTCAATGTAAGTTCGATCATGCTGATTTTTGCAGTGCTTTTGTGCTCGATTGTTGACTTTACAACGCATGCTCGATTATTATCTTCTTCTCCTTTTTTTTTACAACTCTGCATGAAAAAGTTAAAAATATAAGTATATTTGCGACAGACGCAACACTTTATGGTTTTGCAGACAGATGCGCCCCGTGTCGCCTGGAGCTGCGACAGCTTACCTACAGAAAGCAGGAGCAGCATGCTGCCGCTGTCAGGGCACAGCATTGGGCTGACAACATGACGTGGCAAGCAGGTATGGGTGTGGGTGGTTTATTTTTTGGTTTTGATTTTACTTTTTTGTTTGTATCGTTTAACTTTTCGTTGTGTCGAAAGTTTCCGATTTTATTCTGAATATACGAGTGTTAATTCACATTAGCAGCTACGAAGATAAATGTTTTTTTTCGCTCATAGGTTCTAGACTCTTACCCAGTGGATGGAGACCCCGAGGAGCTCTCATAGCATACCTTCACGAGCACAGAAACTCCGTGAATCGCTTGGTTTCAATACCCGATACCAGTTTGTTTGCTAGCAGTTCATCCGATAGTTGTATCAAAGTTTGGGATGCTAGCAAAATGGAAGGGAGAAACATAGCCAATCGATCGAGGTAATTTTTTTGTCATAGTTATTATTAATACGAGCCTAGAAGAATTCTATTTAACAATACAAATTATTTTGCAGACAAACGTATATGCACAGAGGAGGGCCTCTCGTCGGTCTAGTAGTCTGCGAACAGGGTCAGTCTCTAGCGAGTACTGCGAGCGAAGCCGGCAGCGTCTTCGTGCTGCGGGTAGAATCGAACTCGAGCAAGATGACAGTAATGTCCTCGAGGCAACTAGACTTGCAGGAAGAAGGCTGCGCGGTCGACTTGCAGTACTTGGATTCGGGTTCGCAGTCCGTATTAGTGTACGCCACGGTTTACGGCGCCTTGGTAGGATGGGATCTTAGATGCCCTGGTACCGCTTGGAAATTGGAGAATGACTTGAAGAATGGACTTATTACTTCGTTTTGTATTAACAACTATCAGCAGTGGTTGACACTTGGCACTAGCTCGGGAGCACACATCTGTTGGGATTTGAGGTTTCAATTACCGATTAGCAAATTTGAACATCCAACGAGTGAGTGTATAAACATTTTATTTTATTTTGATCTCTTCGCGTTGAAAATTCATTGAGCATTGTTTGAATGAAAAAGATGCCCGAGTGAGGAAAGTGATAACGCATCCGACGGAGCACTCGTGGGTGATATCGGCGGTGCAAGGTAACAACGAGATATCGATGTGGAATTTGGAGACGAGTTCGCGACAGATGGTACTGTGGGCGTCGAGTGCGCCACCGTTGAGTCAATCTCAGGGTGGACAAAGCGTCTGTGCCATGCATTCCGCCTGCATCGATCGAGCCGGATTTTTATTGGCCGCGGGTACGGATATGAGATTACGATTCTGGAATCTACAGTCGCCCAGTGAGTCAAAGATTGTCCTGCCTGCGGTCAACGATTCCCTTTCTCCGGATAATATGGCTTATGAGTAAGTTTTTTTAGTTCTTCTAATACCGTTATGATCGACGATAATGTTGTATAGTTTTTTTTTGTATTTTCAAAAGTAGGTATGTTTTTTTACAGGAATTTTTTTAGTTTTTTTGTTATATTTTTCAAATTATTGCTTTTTGATATTTTTATTTTCATCTTATTTTTTATTAAGATGCGCATATTTTATTCAAAACTGTACGGATATTTTTAAAACATATAAGTCTCGAAAATAAGAGGAATTTATCACTAATGAATTTTTATATTTTTATGGACTTCATCCAAACAATTTTTGACTGGATTTTTAATTTTTTGCAAAAAGAAAAAAAAATGTTCATCTACCTAAACCATATAGTGATACTCATGGTGAGTCATTTGCTGCAACTAATTTTTATAGCAATAAAAAATTTTCATTGAATTGTAATGTAGTTTAAAAAAAATGTAAATTTTTAGAATATTAAATTAGATTCAATCCTATAATAATCTTAAAGTATTTTATTTTCTTATTTGCATACACGAAAACTATGCAAAAAGTAAGTGAAAATCCATGAAGAAGTTGAAATTTGTGTAGCACATAAAATAATTTTTCTGACTGATATTATAGCATATCAGATATCTCCAGACTCCTGTACAAAGTGCAGTAGATTAATATTATCTGGTAATCCTTGTAAAAATTACACCCATTGCAGAAATAGTGATCGCTTATAACGCCAATCAATTTCAAAAACCTTAATTCTCGTGCTACCATATGTATAAGACGTTTCACTAAATCCGGCGAATTTTTCATTCTCGACAGGCAAAGATTAATCGACGGCACGAACGTAGTGCAAGAGGTGCTAGGGGAAGGCGCTGGCCCAAGTGCAGGAAGTAGCGCGAGCTCGAGCATGAGGCAGCGTAATAATGAAGACGGCAGTCCAGGCCCAGAGGTACCGAATCCCGGACATCACGATACCATTTCCGCCGTCGCTATGTCCAACACTTGTATCCTTACCGGCAGCACTGATGGCCTCATACAAGTCTGGAAGTGATGTGTATGCTTCTTCTTTTATACTTTGATCGACAGTTTTGATGCTCGAGTGCAATGGTTATCATCCTTGAAAGCATATATTTTTGCTTTAAATAATGTTCGTCATTGCAAAAGTTGACCCAAGTTTATTGTTCGTTTTTGGAAAATGTTAATTTAAAGTGCAAATCCAGGTCGTCTCCGCATTGTATATAAATTTTTGAAAATTCGATTGACTGTGCAAATAGAATATATTTTACAAAGATAAACTTTTGATAATGAGTAGCGTAGATAAAAACAAGAAGTTAATTGACAATGAAAATATTGAATTGTGATACAATTGATTGAGGCAATCATCATATTTTTGGGTTATTGTGAATGTATTTGTAGAAATTTCTTTCTTTTTAAACCAATGAATCAAAAATTACTTTTAAGAACAAATTAAAATTCTGAGAAAATGCTAATTTTTTAGTAGTACGACGTCGATTGATATTGAAACTGAAAACGTGCTGAAAAAATAGACATATTATAACTTTTATGACATATACCAACCGACATGCAATAGCGTATACGTAAAAAGTGAACCAATTTTAACAATTTGACTATGAGTGAATTCGTATATCATTTTTTGCATTCCCACGCGAATAACATTTTCAGATAAAATTTATTCTGCACACGTCGTTCATACTACTGGCTTGTAAGAAAAAAAAATAAATAAACAATAAACTATCAGGACGCACTCGTGATAAGTAGTACCATGTGCAAAATACTGTGATTACACAAATTGTAAATAATACAAGATTAAGAGGAGAAGTAAAGAGCTTTCAAAATTTTATCGCAGCATTCGGAAGTTTAATATCATCATATTCTGTAAGCATGGAAATTACTTGTAATTCAAAAATATATATACTGTAAAAAGCCGTAATTTTTGTAAATACAAACAACCGGATCACGGGTTATAATGGGTGCTCGTTCATAATATAAGATTTACATTCAAATTTGATTTCTAACAAAAATGTAATAGCATACATTCAGATATATTATTGAAAAATAAGGTCTTAGCAATGGACCTCGTTTAGTATACAAACATTCTCATATTTCCTTATATTTTAACGAAGTGTAAAGTTACCTGTTAAGACTTATCAATATCACACACTGTAAACTTGAAATGAAGCAATTTATAGTTAATATTAAATATTGACCTAGGAACCTAATGTAACATCAATTGACGAATAGTGTTTACTTAATTAAAAAAAAACTAGAATATTAATTGCTATCGACTGTTTATATACTTATTACAACGAATGACGCATTTTTTTAGTATCTACGAATGATTTACCAGAGTAAGAAGAAAAAACGTGGTATTGTTAAGTATTTAACAAGTGCCTTCCATAGTGAAAAGATATATCACACATCTCGATTAATTTAATTTCCATTTCATAAAAAAAGCTTTTCCTTCTGAACCAGTGGTGGGCAGTAACGTCGTTATTTAACGACGTTACTCGTACCGTCGTTACAAAATTTTTAGAAAGTAACGACGTTACTTGTAACGTCATTACAAATTTTTCCAAAAGTAACGTCGTTA